>JAMLFT010011302.1:0-11198 GCA_026544285.1 Pachyrhizus erosus
TTATCTTTAATTTTAAAATTTAAATATATTATCTTTAATTTTAAAATTTAAATATATTATCTTTAACAAATTTGATTAAGATAAAATTTATAAAGATCAAATAACTTTGTTTTATCAAATATACCCCGATTTTTAAATAAAAAATTGAATGAAACAAAAGAATAAAATGAATCATGATTTATCAATTTTTTTTTTATCATGTTCCATTTTAGTTTTTACATACTAAACAATGAAATAACTTTCTCTTTCACTTTTTTTTTTATTTCATATTCTTTTACTAATCCAAACATATCCTACCTAAAATCAAACGGTGAATGCGGAAGATGAACCTTTTGAGATTCTCTGCACACACAACACCATATACAAATCGCAAGTATATTTCATAATTAATGAAATCGATGAGAATTAAAAATCCATTGTATACACATAAAAAGGGACAAGCATAAAAGATACTGAAACCAGATGGCTTGATAACATGTGCATCCTAAAACCATCCAATTAAGTAGGAAAAGAAAAAATAAAAAAAATAAAAAAAACTGTCTTAAGCTGATAAATACTCAAATTAAAATACTACTATTGGAATTACAAAGATGTGGCAAAAAAACTACTATTGCAATAACCAAGATAGGGTGAAGGCAGTAGTATATGAAAACCAAAAGCATGACAGCAGAGGTAAACCATCTCCATTGAATTGATGTGGAATACTATGACTCCTCATCACAATCCAAAAATAGAGGAACAAGTTCAGCTAGGTAGATGAGGGTCAACACAAGAGGCAAAGATTGGAGGAACAAGTTGACGTTGTATGGTTTGAATATGATGAAATTCATAGCAAGGACCCCACGATGCCAACTATGGTTAGTACTGGTGGCAGAAGAGAAGGATCAGATAACAGAGTGTTCCACGCTTTCTTCCATTTTGGGTCCCTCCTCTCCTTCAAAGCAGAAGCCATTCCTCTCTCTGACTCTACTTTTCTTGTGTCAGTCATGGATACACAAGGATCATAACACTCTTCTATCAAATTAGTCAACATATCAGGACGAGTCATGTGATAAGATAACACGTGATATAAGAATTGGATAAAAGAGGAATAAGATAATAGTGTGATAAAGTGTTTTACTATATTTGATATATATATAGAGATAAGAAACAACAATTATAAATATAGATTACCAATATTTTAATATGTAATTAATGTATAAGATAAATATTATTTTATATAATTAAAAATTTATAATAAATAAATATTTTTAAATATATAAATGATATTATAATTGTAATAAATAAATATTTTAAATCCTAAATCATATTTTAAATTTATAATATACAAAATTATTTTTAATTATTGATATTTTAAAAAATATATTGAAATTTAATTTAAAAATAAAAATGATAAATTGAAAGAAATACGAGGTTATGAAAATTTTCTAATTACATTATCATTCAAAAAAAATAAAGTTCTTACATTTATTTAATAAGAAATCTTGAGTTTGAATTCAAAATATGTAATTACATTTAATAATTGAAAGATGAATTTTGTTACTTATAATAATTTTATTAACTCAAACAAAATTATCAAATATAGAAAATAAATGTACCCTATGTCAAATAAAAGTTCTCACATTTATAAAATCAAAACACTTGATACACCTCACTACTCCTTAATTTTATTATTTTTCAAACATATTTATTAATTTTAATTTAATAATTGAGTTTAACAACTACATTATTAATGTAAAATATTTATATTGTTAATTAATTATTATAAAAATCAGCATGTTTACTATATAATAATTTGTGATTAAATGATAATATGTATAACCTATTTTTTATTAATAATTAGTCCAACAAACTCTTTTAATCACTCATTTTATCTTTATCCATAAACTTAACTATCTCTTTCAATCTTCTACTTTCATACTTATTTTTATTTGAATTTTAATCATTTTAAAAAAATCAATAATTAAAAATAACCTTATATCATAATATAAATCATTTATTATAAATTTTAAATATAATTTACTTACTCAAAAATACTATTTGTTACATATATATTCAAAATTATTTATTGTAAAATTTAATTTATAAAAAATATTTATCATGCACATTATACGTTTTGCTGACTAAAATACCAAGTCTATGAAAAATACTAAAAGCACACTCTTTCAACTATATTGTTAATTGAAATTTATAAAAAAAAAATACAAAATTGAGTAAATTTCATTCTTTATTTAATGAGTGTCACTTATAATTGTTTCATAACTTTTAATTATAAATATTTTTAACTAACAACAAAAAACAAATAAAGAATATGTTACAAGAAATATGTTCCTAATTTATCAAGGTCTAAGCCGAAGGTGGTATACTAATATTATGTAATGCCACAATCATTTCCACTTAAATGTATATCTGTTCATGTAGAAAAAAATGAAAAAGGAGAATATATATTCTGTTTTTGTATCTATTACAAAATGACTACGCAGATACTAAAATCTCGACGAGCACAAAGTATGGTAAGGTTTCTATATTTATAAACTCGGCTAGCAGACTATTCTCGCAAGGAATACAACAATGGAATTACGAAGAAGAATTTTTGTTGGTATGTCAGCGATTGAACGCTAAAAATCTAGTGGCATCAGCTTGGTGTAGAAGTATTTGATGACGCTGTACTGCATATCTAAAGCCAATTAGGTGGCATCTTGCTGGAGGCAGGTTTTGAAGGATCATCCAAAACCTTGGCAAGGGATCGATACTGCAACTTTACACTCTCTGCATTGTCCAATGTCTTTACCACATACCTGTAGACAAGTCTTTTGTCAGCAACAGAAGCAAGTTTTACGCATTTCCTTGAAAGTAACATAACATGACATTTTCAGGCACAAAAGCACACGTACGAGAGTAAACATATGGTTACAATTTAGTCATAACACACATAATTATTTCCTAGTCTCAATCCATGAATATGCTATCAAGTTCAAAAACCAAATGTCACAGTGAGATTCAACTTCTGCGAGCCAGCTCCAAAAAAGCACCATGCTAGTACCAAGTTTGTTATAATTTTCTCTTGGGTACATCTCTAGAAAATTGACAATTGGAATCATGAAAAAACAATATTGTTAAGTCTACCACTTCTTATACATAATGACTTTTAATGATTCATTAGAAATTATTTATAATATTACTAAACAACAGAACTCACTTCCACCGGATTCTAGTCGGTCACTTTTATGAAACAATGAAGATTAGCATGTTATATATTAAGAAAAACTAAATTAACACAGCAAACAAGTTAACTGCTCGAAGAAAAAATATACAAAGTCACTAACCATCCATTCAGGCATTGCGTTGTTACAATAGCTTCTCGCCCAACAAAGCGTTGTGGTGTCCTTTTGTTTCCCTGATCCATTTTTCTCTAATTATCTCCTCTTACAGAAAAAGGTAAAAACACTGGTAAGTAAAATCAAGCCAACTCACATACTACCTTTATGATAACCCGGTCCATCACAGCAAATGGAAACTGAACACCTCTACTCCTTGATGGCTCCATAACAGATGAATCTCCAAAACCACCCTGTCCTATGTAAAATATATTTCATATTAAAAAAAAGGAGGAAATGTCATGGCAAAACTTATGTAACTTCAAGACAGCCAACCAGACTACGATTCCTGAGTTTATTTTCATCTCCATTTCTCACTCTATACAGGTATAGACATGGTGCAGGAATGGAGATAAACACCTGATCAAATCTCTCTCTTCTTCTTTTAGGTGACCGGTAAAATTGTGACTCCTCTTCACGACGATATGCCTGCACAGCAGCCCGAAGTGCTGATCAAAGCAACGAGCACCCCAAGAAAAAAAAATGCAAGAAAGAAAATCAGAATTGTGCAACATATGAACAAATATTGCATAGAGCTGTACTTTGAGATATCTTTTATGCAGTGTTATTGCATTATCATTTTAATAACCAGTTGTCAAAATTCAAGGAATTAGTTGCATAGTTTTTACTTAATTTCGTAAATGCAAAAACCTAGGAGACAGACTTTGTCAATATTATACATTATAATTTGGAGTGTAATGGATATATATAGTGCACTCAAGAAGAAGAAAAAAATGGGGCACAATTTAAGTACAAAAACTTGAATTTTTGCTTACATAGGTTTGGAGATATTGATTCCTCAGTTGTGGGTTGAGAACAAGTGCAACAAGCCTTCTGAGAATGCATCACACAACAATTATATTAGTTTGTTGACAACATGGTAATTCCGGAAGAAAAGTAATTTCTGATACAAAAAAAAAAAAAATTCAATAAGAAACCTAAGTTGAAACTAGCTAGCTAATCAGTCACTAACCAAAACAGGCCAGGTAAATTTTAATTTGTAGGAGCCATGTGTACCTCTCAACTTCTATTACAACCAGCTTTGGGCTGATCAGCAACCCAAAGATATACAGACAAGTGAAATCACCATATATTACAGATAAATACAAATACAGGGAAGCTCAACTTCTTGGGTAATCCACTACAAAAATAAAGCTGCATACAATGTCCCTCCCTATTGAAGTTAAGATAGATGAGAGAGGAAGAGATAAGAAGAGAAAAACAAAAAATTGTTAAGAGACATGATTTCAACCCAACTAACTAATGTTTACAATCAGTATTTATAGAGAAAGACTTAACTCTAACTAATACACTACTGACTTAACTAACTACACAAAACAGAAATATATTAGTACATGCACAAAGTAAAATATACTCTAATACTCCCCATTCATTAATCGATATATTCTCCCTCTTAATTTTTTTTATCAACTTCATTAATAATTCAGTACCTGTATTCTCAAAACACACTCGATAATTTTCCATATTTTAAAAATAATCGCATTTCAGATTTTGTGGATTGCCCATCTATGTTACTCAAAGCATCACTACATTCGTATCTCCTAGACTCACATGTGAGTCTTAACCTTGTTTTTAAAAATCACTTTGTGAACAATACAGGGATGAGGAGTACCACATATACTTTCTCCACAATAAAGGACATGTGGGCTTTTCCCTATTCCCATTGCCGAGTCAAAATACACCTTTAATCTTTTTCATAATTTAAAATTGTATTGAATCTATAAGCTCTAAACCAAATTTATGATCAGAACTGATCCTTAGACATTTTCTCTTCACTGCAGAAGGGTACAGCAGATACAAAAAAGTAGCATTTCACCTGGATTCCCAACAGTATCCTCTTGCAAGTAAATCAGACATTTTAACTTCAATACATTGACACTCACAGTAATGAGAAGAGCAGAAGATTCTACTCCATCTCAGTTCAACATGGTAAATGACAGAACTATTATCCCTTTCTTTAGTAAGTGTAATTTGACAATTTTTTTACTGTTGCAAGTACAGAAAAACTTAAATACACATGCAATCTGGGAACAACAAAATGTGATCAAGATCATATCAAAAGAACAATAGATGATAAGTGTAAGATGCACTTGCAGAAGCAAGTAAATGTACACTAGACCAAAATCGGTTGCACAAAAGCAAGTAAATTAGCTTATTTCTATGGCTCATGTGCTCGGCTGAATTATTTTGCAAAGAAGTACTAATTTACAATATAGCCAATTAGTCACAAGAGCTTAGAGACTCCTGCCATTCTACTGCATGGAGGCATCTATATGAGAAAAAGAAGTTGAAAATTACCAGCTCCATATTTAATAACATTTTTCAGATGACTTAGTCACAGAAAAGGTCAGCTGAAAATTATGGCATTTGATGGCTTAGAACCCACCATTCTAATAACATGCTGTATTCCACCTCCACCGAATGAATGTCCACATGGTAATATCATAGCATCATCCATAAGAGCACCCCTTTATTTTCAGAGGATGGCAACAATCAAATATAAGAAGTGAGTAAAAGGCATGAATAAGAAAGATGCAAACAAGATATCAGCAGGTCAAACTTATTTTATTGTATGCTTGCACTAAAGAAACACATGTAAAACCACCAAATTTGATTTTGTTATTCTGTATCATTGGATCTCAAAGCTTAATTATAAGGGAAAAAAATACACAACACCAGGACCTATTCTCAACAAGCTGGACAAAGATTTTTATGTGGGGATCAACTGATGTTAATAGATAATCCCAAGAAGTACCCAGTATATTATTTAGTAAACGCCCTGAACCGAAGCTTCTTCAGTTTTTCCCCATTACACAAATTTTCTGTCTGACAACAACAACAAACAGGCAGATAAGAGCTTCTTCTAAAGAAAAGAAAAGGGGGGAGATGCCTACAAGGAAAGTAGTATGTATGGTTTGTAGGAACAAGCTGGTTAAAACAGCAATATAAGTGCACAATGCTTTTACGTTCAAAACATGAACTTTACATGATTTGTAAATGACCTGAACTGTTTCCTCGTTACACAACTTTTCTGTTTGAGAACAACACCAAACTGGTAGAAAACAGCTTCATCTAAAGGAAAGAAAATGGGGAGAGATGTTTACAGGGAAAGTAGTAAATGTATGGTTTATAGGAACAGGCTGGTTAAAATGGGAATAAGTGCACACTGCTTTTAAGTTCTAAACATGAACTTTATATGCCATTTCAGGGCCAATCAGATTTATCTAAACTAAACGCCAAGGGTTAGTTGAAGAACATATGAAAAAAAAAATGAATTGCAAATAGAAAAGCTAATCTTATCTTGCATAACTCCGCGTAATCTCAAACATTTCTCAACAATCACAAGACAAAAGATAGAACCCATTACCCACTAAAACTTAATTTTTCAATCTTCAGGCTATAAATCGAGTTAAGACTTACGTCATAAGATCTGAAAGACTTGCCCTGAGTGATTCCCCTGACTCGCTGGAATACATAGCATCCTTTCTCCCACTAAATCCACAGCCACTGTCATCCCCCATAACTTTCTGCCCAGAAGCCCCTTCGCCGCCTTGAAGATAGTGCGAATAGTACTCCTCACAGTCAGTTTCAGCAACAGTAACAGAATTCTGAGACTTACCTAACCCCTCTTGCCTATGATCCTCGTCACCACCACTCACATTGCTATGTACCAACTGCCCAATCTCTCCACTATCTTTCACCAATAGCTCTCTTCCAGAAACTACTACATTCCAAAAACAAACAAAAAATAAGTAAGAACACAAAAACAGTCACATCCTGAAACCAATTAAAGATGCAAAATTTTTCTTCATTCATACCAAAAGAGTGGGCTTTCCCGTTTGCAACAGCAGGCAAATTAGCACCACCGCCACTACCGTTGTTATTGTTAATTTCGCTTTTGCTTCCATCACCGACGAGTCCTTCTACTTCGGTGTCACCTTCGTCGTCGTCGTCGTCGTCGTCGTCGTCTTCGTCGTCGTCGGATTCGTCGTCCTCGCTGGGAGTGGCGGCGCTGCCATTGGCGCTCCAATTGCGGGCGTCGGGCGGGTCGCGGCGGGCGGAGCAGTCGGCATAGCTGCGGAACTCGGGGTTCTGGGTTGTGAAGAAGCGGTCGCGGTCGATGAACATCTTGTCGTCGATGAAGGCGCCGAGTTCGCGGGTTTTTGGACCCGGGTCCCCGACCCGGCGCTGCGGGGTGGGACAATTGAAGCGGAGAGGATCATCTTGGAAGACGAGAGGGGAATTGAGGCCGTTCTCGATCCTCTGGTCGGGAACGAGAGTAATGTCTTCGGAGGACATGGAAGGAAGAGCGAGCTAGGGTTGGGAAATTGTGCTTGCTGCGAACGGCGTCGTTGCGATTTGGTGGAGACGGGATTGGAGTGTTAACACTCGCCGCGAGGGAGAGTGCTTTCTTTCTTTCTCCCAGATGCCACTGGGAGATGGATTGGACGACGAGTCGTTTTTGGCATTGCAGAACGACGTCGTTAGGTCGTGTGTTGTTCTTTTGGAATGGAACTTGAGAGTGTTGGGTCATTAGTCATCATGGTAGTGGATTTTTCCGCATCTTCCACGTTATGATACGCTCGCAGGATCTTGATGGATTTCAACTTTCGTAATTGTACCTCTAAAATATTTAAGTTTCTACATATTTTCATATTTTAAAATTTTTATATGATATTTTTATTGTTGGTACGAAAAAAACATTTCTCTATATATGTAACCAAATAATCACTCAACATTCATCTTATACTATTATGTATTCCATTTTTTTTAGAGATTTAAAGGAGTGAAAACAATAAAAAAAAAAATAGAAAGATTAAGTGATAAAAATTAGTATTAGTACAATATGTTTTCTCTTTTATCTCTTATAACTTTTTACTTTTACTTAAAAAAAAATCTTTTAAGAACAAAACCTATTCTTTTATGAGAGAAAAAAATTATTAAATATATTTGAGTAAAGAAAATTATTTTGTGAGGACAATTGCCCCCACACTCCTCTACGTGCATCCTCTGACCATGACTTGCTCAGAGATTGGGCTTTCTTATTATGTCACTCGTTTTTGTTATGTTCATACCCTAATTTAAAAATAAAAACAACTGTTTTTATAAAAATGTTTGTATTGTATATCCTAACAAGATATACGACGAAAACGTATTTTTGTTATATTTTTAGAGAATGTGACTTTACAATACATTAAGAAAATATATTTATGTCAAGAATATTTTTATTAAACTTTCTTTTTCAAAAATTGGAGTGTGAACCTTAACAAAAACAAATGTGAGAAAAGAAAGAAATGTCTTAAGAGATTTCTTCAATTTGGTCCATAACTCTAGTGGGTCTAAATTTTGGTGATGAAAACAATAGCCAAGCCTTGAAAATTTTTGGTATATAAAAGCCTAGATATTATGAACAAGGGAATTTTTACCTGGTGTCGGGCAATTTCATTTCAAAATTATTAATTTAGTACAGCTTTTAAAGCTTTTTCCGATTTAGTGTGAATGTTTTATGAGATTTACAACTGATTTAAAGGTAAGTTATATTTTATATGTTATTAAATAAGTTTTTTTTTTTTATATAAAAGTTGTGTGTTTAAAATACTGGTTATGAAGATCTTTTTAATAGAAGGGTTAGCGATTATCTTTTGTAAAAAGAGATATGTGAGTTGTAGATAACATACACAACTGCCTTGGGATCACTGCCCTCATCAGCTGGCTGTTTTGCTGCTTTCTGATGCCATAGGTGTGGTTCAGTTGAGACTGTAATTGTTTTTGGTTTCTTTCTTTCTGTCTTTAAATTTCTTATGCATAAAAAAATAGTTTAATTTATTAGTGATTTAATTAAAGAAATTAAATGAATAGTTACTATAAAATGTTCTAAAGCTAACATAGCTGTATGTATTTATTATCTATTGCTGAATTTTTTAAAAAAATAGAAATTAGTATCTTAATAACTTTCATGAATAGTTAATGCAAAAAGAAAAAAAATCATGCAAGCAATTAATTAACATTTTAATTGATTGATTCAATATAATAAATTTGTTAATTGATTGTTGTAAAACATGTAAAAGTTAATGTTATTATACACAAACATTATTGTTTACTGAAAATTTTACAATAATAAATAAAATTTAATCTTTTAATGATTTCCATAAAAAATCAAGGTAAGAAAATTCAATTAAGCAAACAATTAATTAACTCAAGTTATATGACTTATTCATTTTATTTTTTAAAGTAATCTGATTGATTATCATAATATATAACAAAATTGATATAATTATACATTTTTTATTTTTGTTGCTAAAAATTTGTAAAAAAAACAAATATCTTAATCTGAAAAGAAAAGTAAATGACTCTTTTTTTATCAGTAACTATTTTTTATCAATAAAAAAAAAGTAAATAACTCTGACATTGCAACATGTTGAACAAGAAAAACTTTATATGCAACAACAATAATAATATGTAATAAATTTCAATTTGAGGTGAAAAAAATTATTGATTATTCGTTCTCATAATTACATGTTTAATTATTTTAAATATCCTAACGGGCAATATTAGATATTTTGATTATGCTATATTATAAGCTAGAAGATCTATAATATGTAATCACATATTGACCACTAAATAGTAGAAGTTAATACTATCATGTAAGTAAAGAACAAGAGAATCCTTTTATTCTAGTTGCAAGGTGGGTTATATATATTTGTATTTGCACAAAAATGCAATGATTTGAAATGTATAACTAATTAAGTAATTAAGAAGCTTCATGAAATATATTAATGTTTTTAAATTTAAATAATATTTATAAATAAAAATAAGTTAAAGAGAATAATAAATATTTCAGCTATTAATAATTAAAACTATACTACATTAAATAGAAATGAAATAAAATAAAAAGACAAGAGTTTTAAAATTAAATAAGAAATTGTAGAAATAAAATATTTGAACCTAGAAAATTATTTTTTATTAATATGACATGTTAAAATTTTAAAATTAAATTCAAGTTAGAATCAATTAAAATTATAATGATTCTTTAAATTCAATTATCTAAAAAGAAAAAATATATCTTTAATCTTTGGATCACTATGATATTAATATAAAGTATCTATCACACGAATATGGTATAAAAGTCTATTTTAAAATATAATTGATTGATTATTAAATTGAAAATTTAAAAGTATAGCATTTGATGGTAATCAAAGGTGGATATAAACTTTAAGTTTTTTGTGTGTGTGTGACAACAGATTTATACAAATTTACATTTTTCTTTTAATGATTTATTAATTTTTGTCTAAAAATCTAGCTAATCACCTTTAGTGAAGTTTTGCTTCTCAATCGTGTTTTTTTCATCCATATAATTTGAACTCAATATCTTATTTAAGATGTTCAAAACAATTTTAAATTTAAATCAAATTAAATTAAGTAATAATATTTGAAAAAATAAAAAAAGTTATAAATAAAAAAAATAATTAATAAAAATAAATCACACATCTCAATAACAATGAATTAAATTTATAATATAAAGGATAAATTGTGACACATTTTACAGAGTAAATAGTGTAGTTAACAATTTTTTCATGAAAAATTGAATTATTTGAATGAGTTACTAACTTATATTTTAAACCATTACAAAAGAAGATGAATAAAAAATATTAAATCTGATAAAATTAAATTTTTAAATACTAAAAGTTGATATAATTTGTATGTTAAATATAGATGTTTTGATAGAAATATTATATTAACTTGAATAAATAATATTATATTTATCATTGAATTTTTTTATATTATTATCTAATCATAAAT
>JAMLFT010011303.1:0-11197 GCA_026544285.1 Pachyrhizus erosus
GAAGTAATTATAGTTCACAAAATTTCTATAGATGTTTATATAATTTATTCTTTAATTTTTTAAAATTTTATTTTCCAGTAGTTGTTCCTTGTGATTAAAAACGTGTTATCCGTTATCTTTCTTTACATTTTACATTCTTTCCGATTTGGAAGTTGTGATATCATGTTGAAATTCGATTCTTCGTAAACAATTGAGTTTTGAGCCACGGGCTTAGTTTGCGACCAAATGTGGTAACATACCCCTTCGATTTTAATGGAGATACACGTAGAAAGTCAGATGTTGCGGCGTTACTAATTGAATTCATTAAACCGTATATTGCATTTATGTATGTGATAAATTTAATAATAAGAACGTTACAATTAACTTACAACTTTGGTGTAGTAGTTCATACAGATTACTTTAGGTTTTATGTTGGGTGGTCTCTGTATACTTTGATACTGAAGTTATGCCACCCAATATACAAGGCTTTATATATATTGTTCCTAAAGCTTCTATTCACGGTTTTATGACACTTACTGGTTGTTATCTTGATCTTTTGTTTATTAAGGGCATTATGTTTGCTCTACTTCCCAGAATTTTCACTTTACTTCATCATGTTTTCTGCGCTCCCCATTTTGAATTTTCTAACCTTGTTCTAATGGTATGAATATATAATGTTGATATGGTCAGTTACATGGACTATTGGAAGCATCAAAGACATGTCCCACTCTAGCGGATGTTCTTAACCTTGATGTGGCCAGTGACACTGTGAAAACATCAGGGAGCTCTTCACGTAATCTGCGTAGAGTTCGGCAGGGTCTAGATCTCGTCAGAGCCATCTTCGAACAACTTTTGTCAACTGAGTAAGAAACCTTTTCTATATATAACAAGTCAAATATGATGCTGAATTTTCCATGTGACATACAAATAGCAAAAGAGTACCATTTTCCTGTCCGTTAAGTTTCAGCTGCGTTGAACCACTGCTTCATAATTCTACAGTTTACTTTCTTATCAGATCTAATTAATTTAAGTGTCTTGTGGGTATTAGTGACATCTAATTTGTTATTTGACATTTTCAGTGATAGTTCTCTAAAAGAAGTGGCTTCAACAGCTTATGGACAGGTTTGTGCACCATATCACACGTGGGCAGTAAGAACAGCTGTATATGCTGGGATGTATACGCTTCCAACGAGAGACCAACTTTTGATGAAGCTCAACGAAACAGGTAACTTGCATTGTTTAATTTTGTTCGGCGGAGGGCTTATTAAAGTGTATAGAATCAAACATATGATGTGTTATATAGATATTAGGGGTGAAAATAGACTGAGCTAAACAATACTTTGTTTAAATAGTTCTGACCTATTAAATTTAATTTCCAAACTTGGTCTGTTACCCTCAGACTTTTTTCAGACTCGATCTAGCCTTTTTTTTTTTAAAGTCTAGCTTGGCTTGGCTTGTTAGCCTTTAAACAAAATGTAAACTATGAAAACGAAAATCATTATTACTTAAGATCTGGTTTATTTTTTAAAAAAGTCTGGCCTGGTATAGGTTAGGTAATAGATTCCTGTTGAGCCGCTGGATCTATTTCTACTCTTAATAGATCACTTTTAAAAACTGATTCCATTTGTTGGCAGTTTTTAGTTAATAGTTATCACTGACTCTTACTCAAATTGCCGTTGATCCTAACATGTGGGGCCACCTAGTCATCCTTTGAATTTCCTATCTGACAACTATATTCGTAACAGCCTATCTATTCCTTAGCTGTATACTTTATTTCATTCTTGATTTAGAGTTTGGGGTTTAAACAGCTTACCTTTTACTTTGTATCTTCTTTTTATTTCTTTTCAATTTTGCCAAAAATTTATTTACACGAATTGCGGTGTGCATTAAGGTTGATCGATCTTATATTTAGATATGATTTTCTTGCAGCCGTCCATCTTACACATACCTAAACTCTATCTTAAATGTTTTTGCAGAGCAATCAGCTGAAAAGAAGATGAGGAGGTACATTGCTGCCTCGCTTCCAATTATCGAATACATTGATAAACTGTACCTTGCTCAAAATATTACGCTGGACTGGTAAATTTATAAAAGAAAACAGAAAATCTATGAAGTTGAATGCCCTTTCTGTTTGTTAGAAGGCAGTGCTGTGTCTCCATTGTATACCAGCAACCTTAGTACACATGTTTCGATTTTTGTACTATATGTAAGATGTAATTATGTTAGTTTGTCTCAACGGCTCTTGACCCTTTAGGAAGATGCACAAAACAACCGAATAGTTCTGTAGTAAATTGCTAACGAAATGCATGTGAGATTTTCAGTCGGTTTATAATTTTGTATTCCTGTATATAAATATACATCATTTGTTTTGAAGGACAGAAATCGTGATATTTGAATCCTGTGAGTACAAGTAATGAAGAAATGCGGATGCAAGACATTCAGTGCATTATTTCCAAATATCAAATTAGTTTTTTACCACTAAAATGATAGTAATATGCAGGTTTTATTGACTGGTTGAATTGATAAATATTTGTGTTTTTGTATGCTTATTTCTCATTTATGGTTTGAAACAAATTTTTTTTTTTCCTGAAAATGCAAATAACACAAAGGGAATTCAATTCATACTGGAACAAGACGTCCTACAGGCTAACCACGGTTCTGGACTTGTGTCTTGAACTTAAGTTTGTATTTGTATAAACTTTTTGATAAATATTTATAAATGAAGAAAATAAAAAGTAAACAATGGAACCTATTTCATAAATTTGAAATGTATAGCTTGATTTTAATTATTCCTTATTTTGCTTTTTTAAGTTTATCCAAACAAAACGTTAACCTTATCACACACCATTTATGGCTTTTGGTGTGTAATGATAATTACTGTCTGTACATAGCATTGTACATCATTTTTCTATTTACCCCAAACGCTTAAACATGAATTTATGGTAATAAAAAATGGGAGAGGACAACCTCAATAAAGTATAATTGAGTTAGTTTAAGTCATGAAACAAATCATTAATGTGCAAATTATTTCCTCTCGGCCCTCGCCCTCTCCATAAGATCTACCGTGACTTTCTTTTATCTTTTTAGACTGCATGAATGAAATGCATGTTTGGTATTGCGTTAAACACGTGCATTGATATAAAAAACCACGTCAAAATTTGTGAAATATTGATAAGCTAAGTGTGTATTTTTAGATAAGCGTGTTAATAAAATTGATTTTGATTTTAAAATGATATCATTTATATTTAAATATTTTTATTTAAGACAAAAATTATCTAAAATTACTTCAAACTTAAAACCAATTACATCTATAATTAATTCTAAATTTTTCTTTAACATGAAATCAAACATATTAAAATTTATTTAAAATTTAAACTTAATTTTTTAGCATAAAATTCAATTCACTCAATCTTTTAACTTCACATATGAGATGCACTTCATTTTCATGAATGAAAAATCAAACATAAAAATCTATTTAAATAAGTTTATTCAAAAGTACTTTAAGAAGATTTTTTTATAAATTAAAATTAATTTTTATATAAAATAACTTATAAAAATTCTCTTATATAATTTTTTTAAAAGATAAATTTAAATAGTTTATAGAATTTATTTTATTTTTTTCTCTTAAAAATATTTTTAAATAAATTATCCAAATAAATCCTACAAAGAGTACCGGTTAAACCAATCAATTCCAAATATATGCTATTTAAATCGTCTGCTTTCTTTTTGCCCCTAACCCCTAATTCCTTGAGTAATCGGGGGCAATTATTTTGGCAGTGCCCTCAATGAAGGGGGGGACATAAACAAGATGTGAATGTTGTTCCAACGGACTAGTGAGAATCTAATACCAAATCGAGGCGTAAAAAGTTAGATTTTTATTGAAAAATCAAAAGTTTAAAACTGCTTATTGCTTACATGTAGATTCTCAACGTAATTGCCGTTTACAACATCCCTCACAGTAAACAATTTTAAAGCTGTTTCTCCCTGTCAAAAAATTTAGTCAATGGTCCTTAAGATGGCTCCTAAAAGATAAAAATGATGAAAGTTGCGGAGGGAAAAATCACAAAATGTTCGGCATTGGGCCAAACAGCTTCTAAACAAACACACTATCGACTCGTGATCCAGTGGTGGAGATAATCTAATGTTGAAGTACAGAATGACTACAATGTCAAGCTTTCTGGGTTTTCAATGATTTTTGAGAATGTCTGGAGGAAAGCTGCCAAGTCAGCCCCATAAATAATTCGATGGTCAGCTGTTACATTCACCTGAAAAAGTAAAGTTTAGACCCAATTAATTAAATCTCCAGAGATATTTAAAAACAACTATTATCCCATATATGGTCCCCATTATAACTGACACAAGAGTTATATCAGAAATCTGAAGCGTGTATTTGTCCTTGTGCTTCTTAAGAGAAGCCAGTGACATAAAATAATCAAAAAGTGGTATCCATCTCTCAGTCTTATGGGATGTGCATGCCAGTTGAAAACTAGACAAATGTTTTATATCCTTTTTTCAACTAAGTGATGCATGTGATGTCTTAACTAAAAATTTTTTTGGGCCGGTTTGTTTTAACTGCAGAATATATTACTCTCACTGCACACGTTCCAATACAAAATCCATGACTGAGAATCACTTGAACACATTCTAATTGCATAATGGTTCAAACTCAATTCTACCCAACTTCAAAACAAAAAAACACTTGTTTCTCTAAAACCAGAAGATACTAAATATGGTAGTGCAACTATGACTTTCAGTGGTAAATGAGTTTAGAGTTTAGGGTTTAGGGTGAAAATAAATATAAATGGTGAAAGGAAACATTTTTCTTCCAGATTCTAAATGGTGAAAATAAATATAATTGTTCAATGCTTAGAAACACTTGCCAAGCTTTAGACCAAAACAAGTAAATTTATATTTCAAGATATAGTGTTTGTTTTTTCAAGGCATATAATTCCATTCCCAAGAATTAGATTCCCAGCATTATTACCAGGATAAATTAAAAATTATGTTTAATTTAGTATTTATGGGAATGTTTTTCAAAATTTAAATGATAAAAGAAAAAAATGGAAGTGACAATGGATGGTAGGAAGTTATTAGTTGAGTTATATTGTATTCCAATATTCCCATGAGAATAAAAGCAGAGTAAAAGTGTGAGGATAATACATTATTAGGAATCAGCAATGTCAGGGAAAATTTTTCAGAATTTGATAACTATGGGAATGTTGGATTCCCACGTTCACATTCCTAGGAAAAAATTTACAAAGCTTGAAATAAAATTATATTCCAACATTCAGATGATTGATGGTAGATTATACATTTATATTAATTGGGAGAGTTTAACAATTACAAATGTGACCCACGACAACTCTCCAATCCTTAAACTCTACCTTCGCGTGTAGGAGTACAATTAAACACAACAACGTTTTAAGAAATTTACTTGCTGCATTCATCTAGTGAGAGGATGGAAAGTAAGGCAAAGAAAGTAGAGAAAACATAAACCTTTACAAATGATGTGCAGGGCCAAGATGACAATTTCCTTGAAGGATTTGATATTTATATGAAAAATAAGCTGCTTATAAAATAATAGGTGAGAGCCTTATGCAATGAGATGCAGTTTTAAATGAGCTATATTTCAAAACAGGATAAAAAATAGGGCCTCAGTAGGATTGTCCCATCATCCATGGGCCAAAGCCTACATTGACAGCTCTAGTAGTTAGAGATTTATAGGCATGTCCTCTACATGAATATTCATATTGGAGGTTCAAACTCCATCTTCGATGACAAGAAAGAGAAACAAGTCCGGTCATTTCATGGGAATGAAGCAGAACGTCAGAGTACACTACTAAAGTCACTATATAGTTTAGTAACTAGCTTTGTAGCTTGCCTATATTTTCAATCTGTTAACCAACTGTAGAAAGTTGGCAGTCATTCATGTAGTGCTCAGTCAGCACCTAGTACTTTCTGTATCTATCTTCTAACCGTTTCTGATTGAGACATTTACCTTCCTCTATATAGAGAAACAATATAGATTGATTGAATAATAATAACAACAAAAGGTAGATTTCAAGTTCACTGTTTGAGTTCTCTTTCTCTGTGCCTAGGTTCTTTTCTAACATGGTATCAAGAGCCTCTTATCGAGCCTAATCTCACACTGATGGCTGCCATCATCCATGGTTCCAATCCTTCTCTGCCTTATTGTAGCATAACTATATGAATAATCAATTATTTTAACACACTATTAATGTTTGAAGTTTTACAAGTAACCACTTTTAACATTAGGCTATATTTGGATTAGTGGTAGAGGGTGAAATGGAGGCATAGAGGGAAAAAGTAAGTTATTCCATTGTTTGATTTGTAAAAATAAAGATGGAACATAGTGGAAGATGATGGGCCATGATCAATTCCATTTCATTTCTTAATCCCATTTTTCTTCCCCTCCAATTTGGCCTGTACTTGATGGAGTTAAAGTTTCTAAATTATGAAATGACTAGACAAGCCTAGTGAGTCTGAAAAAATTCATTTTCCTTTAGAAAATTCATTTTCCTTTAGAAAATTCATTTCACATATGAAATGACTGCTATTGCCAGAGTGTTTCTAGTGAGTCCCTTCGCAAAGGGTGACCATGATAGCTGAATTTTGATGTTTTCAATGACTAGGTAGTAGGTACCACCTCAATAAGGTCGGTTAGTGGAGTTTATTGGATTTGGAAGGTTGTTGCTTTGATACCATGAAAAAAATTGGTTCATATATAGAATTATAGATTATAGACGGAAGTTCAAAGTAGAAAAGAAAAGAAAAAAACATGGGAAAAATCAAAGGTAGGTTTGCATTTTGGAATGTTTTTGTCTTGTGAGTAGTTACTTACTAATCCATGTATTTATGTCATATTTGCATGGCATTTTTTAATTTAAGTTTACTTTTTGTTTTCTTTTTTTATTTATTTGTAGCTAATGTTAGCATATATATAATTATCAGAATTTAATTAGAAAGTACCGAAAGTGTGAATATTTTTTATATTGTCCTACCATCATAAATTGTCATGTATGGTAATATTATTGATTTTTATAATGACTACTTAAAAGGTCTTACCTAAGACTATTTTTAATTGGTTGAAAATACATAAAAATTAACCTCATTTTATAAAAATGATTTAATGTTCCTTTATTTTTTTAATTAGTGTTAGTGACTTCATACATTCTTAGTATACATTTTTTTAAAATTATTTTCTTACAAAACATTATTTTCTTAAAAAGTAGTTTTTTAAAGTAAGAATGTATATAAATAAAATATAATTTTTTAAAAGTAAGAATAATATGGAAATTAAAAAATTATAACTCATTCTATTATATCATTTCATTGTTCCAACCAAACAATGGAATTACAAGGATTTCATTCCATTATAAAATATCCAAACAATAGAGTGACATTTTTATTCCATTTTGTCCCGTTTTGTTCCATTTCTACCACCAATCAAACACATCCTAAATAATGTCACTCAAAATTGAATTAGTGACTAAAAATAATTTTATTTATTTAAGTTTGCAAATTTCTCCAAAAATTGAATTTAATCAAATCTTTTAAAATTGTTCACTGGAAATAAAATCTATTAATAATTGTGAGTAAATGATGAAAATAATGATAATATTAATTTTATTTCTCTGGTTCAGGAGAAAGGAAAGGATGTTACACACCTCCTATTCGTCTACCCCTGTTTCAGGTTCCTTTATTTCTCAATCTACTCCCTTACCACTTACCACCCTCCCCTTTCATTTCTCCCCTACTTCTCAACCCACCCCCACCTTTTTCCTTAGTTCCTCTCCATAGCAATACTATCTGCTCTTTCTCATAACCCTGTATTTCACTCCAGAACTAAGCATATATGGAGTTAGACTGCATCTTTGTTAAAGAAAAGATTATCAGCAAAACCATACAAGCGTATCACATTCCTGTTCAGTCAGCTGGCAGACCTACTTAACAAGCCTCTCTTGCCAGATTTTGTGATCTAAATACCTAACTCAGTTCTAGACAATCATGAATTGTCTCTTTCACCAAGTTTGACGGGGGAGCTATTAAGAGTACAATACGCAGTATGTAGTTTAGTAACTGGAGTTGTAGCTTGCCTGTCTTCTCTATCTGTTGACCAACTGTTGACAGTTGGCAACCATACATGTAGTGCTGAGTCAGCACCTAGTACTTTCTGTATCTAAATATTTCTGATTCAGACGTTTACCTTCTGCCATTTATAAAGGATCTCTCTGTAACAATTTCGATTGATTGAACAATGATAACAAATCTAGTTTTTGTTATTATAGTAGTTCAAGATGCACCTTACCTACTAGGATTTCAAGTTCTCTATTCGAGTTCTCTTTCTCTGTGTCTAGGTTCTTTTTTAACATAGAAAGATGGCAAATAAACTATAAACTCAGCCTATATAGTAATTCAATATGCACCTTAGCCACTAGGAATCAATCAAACTATCTAAGAGATTCTTGTCACACCTACCTTGATTAAGAAGTCAAGACCAAGAGAGGAAAGTCCATATAACAATTTATTCAAGAGAGAAAAACTATACATTCCAAGCCAGATAAGAATGAAGTCTTTGTAAGGACAAAAAAAAATCCATTTTACTGGGTAAAAGTAGCAGCAACCAAAATTTCAAGGAATGGAGACTTCAAAGAATGGACTCACAGGTTTTTCTCTGTCATGACAGTAATCCAGCAAATAATTTTAAAAGTAGTAAATAAAAAATAATATGGTCAAGATTTGAGACAAATCCATGAATTAACTCTTTAAGCAAAATATATTCTTGAAGCATAACAGCACACAGATGTAATCTAAAATCAAATCTTATACCCATAGGATTAACTCTTCAGAAAAATATAATCATGTAGCACAGCCCCATGCAGATGTTCAAAATTTAGGCTATGCCCTAGCAATTAAACTTTCAGAAAAACATCATTAAGCAATATAACACCATGCAAATGCAATCTAAGATTTATGCCTAATTTCATACATGTGATGACTCAAGTGCATTGCTAAAATGTTCACCTGGACTTTTTCAATTGTTCTAAAGCTTAAGTGCATGAACAAACAAAGTAACTCACCAGCATCTTATTCTTCACGCTGAAGAATCCATCTTTATCAGCCAGAACGGTAGGCTTTGATGCTCCAACAGCCATAATAGCACCCTGAAAATAAAGAGCAAAGTTTAACCCCCAAATAAAATGTTCAAATTGCCACAAAATGAGCCGCTGCTCTAAAATCAAGACTTCGAAATCCCAGAAATCATCACTGACCTGGCCTGGTGGAAGTATGGCATCAAACCTGTCAACTCCAAACATACCCAAATTGGAAAGCGTGAAAGTTCCTGTAGCAGGCACAATTAAATTTGGGTTAAAATTAAAACACTCAAGTTCCACACGCACCAAAAAAAAATTTGCCAACAACAACCATCAATTTACAAAGAAACCTGAATTGTACTCGTGAGGTTGCAACTGTTTTGAACGAGCTTTTCCCACTAGCTCCTTCCATTTTTGGGACAACAGATACAAGTCCAACTGTCACAGTAAAAAACAAGTACCCAATCAAATTAGACAAAACAATAATCATAACAGCGTTGTCCTACTAAGTGTCGTTAGTTACATGGATCACATGACATCGTTGAATTCAATTAAACATCAAATTCCCAAGGTATAGCACAAGTACAAAATAATTTTGAGTGAGGATAAAGAAGCCACACACCTTATCAGCATCCTGGAGAACAGGGGTGATCAAACCACCGTTAATTGCCACGGCAACAGCAACATTGATGTTACTGTTATACACAAAATTCCTACCGTCTTTGCAGGTGGCATTGATAACCGGGTGCTGAACAAGAGCCATTGCAGCAGCCTTAGCCAAAATGGCCGTCATAGTCACACCCTTGGGCTTCACCTAATAAATAAACAGAAAGAACACATAATCAGATACAATCATCTTCTAATAATCACAAATCAAACACTGCCCTCATAATCACACCTTCTCATACAGAGCATCCAACGCATCAGTAGTCACAGGGTACCCAACCCTGAACGTAGGCACAGAGAGACTCTCTACCATGTTCTTCGCAACCGCAGATTGCATCGTAGTGAAGGGAACAACACTCGACCCCGGAAGCGGAGCCGGTGCAGCAGAACCAGAACGAGCTTTCGGTGGAGGAGCTGGCGTCGCAGGAGCAGGACTCGCCGGCGGAGACACATTGCTCTTCGAAGGCGCGATTCCGGCGACGGCCTCCACGTCCGACGGAGTAATCCTGCCGAACGGACCGGTTCCGACGACTGTTGCAATGTCCACCTTGTGCTGCTTGGCGAGCTTCTTGGCCTGTGGCGTGGCCACGATCTTCACCGGACCGTCGGAAACGGACTTGGCCGGCGGAGGAGGTGGCGGAGGAGTGGCCGGAGCAGGGTCGGAGGGAGCGACGGCTGCGGGAGAGGGAGAGGGAGAGGATTTGGCGGCCTTAGCCTTGGCTTCGGCGACTTCTTCGGGAGAATCGACGAGCAATCCGATTGGGGCACCGACGGGGGCGGTTTCGCCGTCGGCGACGACTATGGCAGCGAGGATGCCATCGTAGAAGGTTTCAACGTCCATGTCGGCCTTGTCGGATTCGACGACGACAACGCTGTCGCCCTTGGAGAGCTTGTCGCCTTCGGATTTGATCCAGGAGACGATTTTTCCCTCGGTCATGGTAGAGCTGAGTGCGGGCATGAAGATTTCACGGATCTTGGCTTTCACGGAGAAGGAAGAGGCGCGGCTGCGGGGAAATGCGGTGAAGCGGCGACATGGGAGGAGAGTGGCGGTGGTGCTGAGAGATGAGGAGAATGAAAGCGTTGGGGCATTTGGGAGAGAAGCCATGCTGAATTTGAAACTGTGAGAAAAGATTTGATTTGATTTGATTTGATGGAAGAGAATGGAAGGAGAAGGCGGAGATACCCAAGTGTTAAGTGTTGTTAAGTGTTAAGCAGCCAAAATTGTATGTCCACTTGTTATTTTATTTAAAATTTAAATCTTCTTAACATAGTACATATCCACCAAATACAAAACCACAACATATACATATTCATTAAACAAAATCAAATTTTGCTACTCATTAAACAACATATGAATTATGTGTAACACTATTCGATTTTAATTTATATAAAAAATTATATTATTAATCAATTAAAATATTTTATTTATTCAAATA
>JAMLFT010011304.1:0-11196 GCA_026544285.1 Pachyrhizus erosus
ATGACATATGAAATTAAAAAAATTAATAAAAAATATACTACATAGTTAACTTAACATTTTTTTAAGAGACGAAAACATTTTTATTAATGAAAAAGTTTTAAATGAATCAAAAGGTGAGACCAAACCAAAACATTACTCATAACTATAAGACATTAAATAAATACTAAACCTCATAACAACAATAAAAATAATATTGACCATATACTATAATGTAATTGAAGAGTGATTCATTTTTTTTTTTAATTTAACTAATTAAAAAATGAAAAATAAAAGATATTTTATATAAAAATAATAATAATATAAGATTATATTAAACTATTTTTATAAAAATATCATTTATGTATTATATATATATATATATATATTTAAATGAGTTATTTGCAAGTTCTTATCTACAAACTTTTAACGCTTGAGTTTGACTCATTTAAATAATTAAATATGATCTTAAATTAAAATTTGTTTATTTTATTAAATAAACAAACTTGAACAAGTAATTAACAAGTCAAATTTAAGTAATTCACAAATAGCTTAACTCACTTACATTCCTATTATCAATCAATTAAAATTTATAGTAAATATGAATTTTTATTATTATAAAGATAAAAAATTTCTACTTCAATTTTTTTTAGTTTTATTATAATAAAGATACCTGTATTAACTATCTTACTTACAAAATTTAAATAGTTTTCAAAATTACAAAATAGATAAAAAAATTTCTAAATTTTTCTCTCAATTACATAAATTTTATTTGGTTAAACTTATTTACTTTTCAAAGAAATAAAGATATGTGTTGATTATAATAAATTTAATTATTCAAATTAAAATATATATTTCTTATCATTATCTTAATTATTATATTTTAAAAATTTATAAATTTAAAAATAGATAAAAAAATTCTCTATAATTTTCAGCTTAATTGTATAAAAAATTTTAGTTCATACTTCTTTATTTTTTATATAATAAAAAAATATAAAAAATAGATAAAAAAATTTCTCCGAATTTTTCACTCAAATATGTAAAAATTTTGCTGCACATACTTATTTACTATATTATTATAATGATACTTAATCTAAATATGTTAATTACAAAATTTATATATTTTATGGAATAAAAAATAGATAAAAAAATTTCCAAATTTCCTCCCTCAATTCAATAAAAAATATTCTCTCAAAATTCTTTACTTTTTGTTATAATAAAGATATTTTTTTCAGTATTTTAATTACAACATTTAAATAATTTATAAATAAAAATAAAAAATTCTCTAAATTTTTTCTCTTTATTACATAAAATTTTTCTTTTCAAATTCTTTACTTTATTATTATAAGATATGTGTTAATCATAATAAATTTAATTATTTAAATTAAAAAATATATATTTTATAATTATATTAATTAATATATTTAAATTTTTTTATAAATTTAAAAATAGATAAAAGATTTATTTCAAATTTTATATTCAATTGCATAAAAACTTTCTGTTAATATCTCTTTGTTTTTATTATCATAAAAGTATTTATTCTAATTAATTTAATTACTAAGTTTATATAATTTTATGAATTAAAGAATAGATAATAAAAATTTTCAATTATTTTGCTAAATTATCTAAATATTTTTGTTCATACTTATCAATTATATTATTATAAAGATACATGTTCTAATTATGTTAATTATAATATTTATAACATTTTATGAATTAAAAAATGGATAAAAAATTTCTCAATTTTGTTTACTCAAATGAATAAAAAAAATTATTCGAACTTTTTTTTTAACTTTTATTATAATAAAAATACTTATTTTAATTAGATTAATTATGATATTTAAGTAACTTAAAATTTTTAAAAATAAAAAAATTCTTTAAAGTTTTTCTTCTAAATTGCATAAAGTATTTTGCTTAGACTTTTTTTTATTTTTATTATTATAAATATATCTGTTGATCATAATGAATGTAATTATTCAAATTAAAATATAAATTTATTATAATTATTTTATTTTTTATATTTTAAAAATATGAATTTAAAAATAGATAAAAAGTTTTTTCAAATTTTTTTCTTAATTATATAGATAAGCTTTCTACTAAATAATTCTTTTAATTATTTTATTTATATAATTTTATGAACTAAAATATAAATAAAAAAAATTCAAATTTTTTTGCTCAATTATACAAAATTTTTCTGTTCAGACTTTTTTATTATATTATTATAAAAAATACTTCCTTTAATTAAATTATTTATAATCTTTATATAGATTTGTGAATTAAAAACTAGATAAAAATATGTTTACATTTTTTCTTCTTAATTACATAAATTTTTTTGTTTAGAATTCTTTATTTTTGTGATTATTAATATTTTTTAATTATGTTAATTATAGTATTTATATAGATATGTGAATTTTAAAAAATATATTTAATGCATAATATAAAAATAAATTTATTATTAAATTTTATTTGAATATACTGTCAATTTAAAAAATTTCATTCTTCAATCAATTAAATAATATTTTAAATACAATTTATAAAAGGCTTATGACAAAACGTCTCATTAGCATTAATTTTGTTAACCACTAATTTCCATGTTCAGTACTATAAAATTTTGTTATAAAACTGTAGTGTATGAGGATAAAAAGCTTCTTGAACATTTTCTTTCTAATAATTAGTAGAGACTGTCACTTTAACTATATTTCTTATATTAAGCCAATTATTTTTTTTATACATATGACTTTTGAAATTTTAAATATTTAGATTTATATTTTTTGTGTATTTTTGTTTGTTCTTAAAACAGTAATTAAGATAAAAAAAATTATACCTAAAATGATTTTTGGTTAATTAAAAATATAAAAATATTTACACTAATAATTTATGAAAACTAAACTAATAAAAACACAACATTAAGTGTTAGTATGTGTGTTTGTCATCATCATCATAATTTTTAACAAGTGCAACACTAATTAACTTATATCAAAGTGCTCCCAATCTAAAATGTCACTCTATATTGGTAAGTGATAAACATGAGAAAACAATACTTCAAAGTAGTAATAGAAACGGAGTGGAAGAAAATATGAAAGAAAAAGACAAAATAAAAATACTAATTTTTCCTCATTTATTTGAAAAAAAAAAGATAGAACGAAGGAAAATCATTTTTGTGAAACTCATTAGAAAATAGTTTCCCCTAAATTGGAATAAACTGACAGAGAAATAGTCTTCTTTATTTTATTTTTTAATTTATTTTTTAAAATATAATATTTTACATTTTATGTTAAGAAGCAAATATTAGATTAAAAATATTATTTTATATATAATTCAATTATTATTTTTACTTTTTTTTTCCTTCATCCAATAGAGAGAAAAAATTTTCACTTCCTTTCTTTATATTTTCATCAATACAAATAACATTTTTTTCATTTTATTTTTATTATTCTTATTTAATTATTTCCCCCCCTTTATTTCACTCTTAATTCAAGCAGGAGGCTTTTTATATTGGTTTAATATCAAATTTAAAGAAAAAAAAAAATTATGGAATAACTAGAAACCATTCACCTCATTCTTGCATTAGTTTCGTTTAAAAATTTCATACTCACTATCTATCAATTGACATTCTCATATTAACCATAGCCCTTAAATAAAATAATAAAGATAGGAAATGGACTTCTTCACGGGGTTATGCGCCAATTAGTTGGTAATGATGGGTTGTTGGAATTGAGATGGATGGGTTTCAAAAGGATCAATAAACCATTCTTTGCAAATTTTAATTTTAGATAAAAATGAGTTATTAAGTTGAGTTAAAATTAAATAAAGCCTTTTCATTATTGTAAAACAAAATTAAATAAAGCCAAAACATTTTTTTAAAATTCTCATTTGCTGCCTTTCTTTTTGAGCAAAATTGTGTGCTTGCATTTTCATCATGGTCCATTGCCCCCACACAAGCCATCAAATCTCTGTTAAACCCTTAACTCCTCTTTCACTCAAGAATGTTCCAATTATAAATATGAAAAATAAAAGATTGAATAATAGGGAGCACAATTTTTTTCATAAAATTCAGTCAAACCATAATGACCTTAATTATCTTTAAAAAATAGTGCAAAGAGGCCCTCTACCAAGAGGATAGGGGACCATTACTACTTCTAAGAGGCCTTCAAGACCATTGTTATTATTCCTAAAAGCTAAAAGTAACATTAACAAAATAAAAGAAACTAAATTGCTAGAAAATTCCTAATTCCTAACAGATACTAAAATCTAATACCTCCTCTTCTCAATGGAAACTGTTCTTTGACAAAGTGCATCAATTGCAAGTCTGTTCTCTACTTTGCATCCAGTAGGTCCTAGCACATTCTCATTGACACGAATAGAACATTTCTGCTTGCCAAGACATAGCTGCAAAAAAATTATAAATAAATAAATAAAAAAAAAAGAAAAAACTATTGTTTTTTCTAGCCCTGTAACATGGAAATTAGAATAAAGTGACTATGCTAAAATAGTAAATTAATTACCTTTTTCACAGTAGATAAAGTGTTTCTAGATTCACAATGACCCTTCTTAAAGGATCCACATTCACCACTAGGCACACCAAAGCTAGCAAATTTAATTTCAGATATGACTTGGTTCTCTTTGCATGCTAATTCCAATGTATGTCCTTCATAGGCTTTTGCACATACTTTTTCAATAGTCACAGTGGCAATTTGAACCTCAAAGGGGTTACCTCCTTGCTCTTCAAACAAGACCAATGTGTTATCCTCACCATCAAGAAGAAATGAATCTGGGACATGGTACCTACAAAGAACGTAACATAATTTAGTATACATCTCATTGAGACCTTTCAATGATCATTTCAAATTATTCATATTTACCATCTTTGAGTTGGCTTTCCACAATTTGTGGTGCATTTGCTTGAGTGATATGTTCCACGGTAATTACATGTTGAACTGCAACCACTATCACTTGCAAGATAGCTTGTCCAATATCTACCAATGTTGTTGCCATTTACCCAAGCTTGACCCTTTCCTAACCCTTTCAAATCTAGCACAACGGAATCAGATCCTATGGGAGTTCTGAATGTAGTCTACAAGAAAAAAAAAAAAAAAAAAAAAAAACAAGATTTTGAAATGTTAGATAAAAAAAATTAAATTACTGAGTAAGCCATAAACTGTTTTTTTAATTTATTCTCTAATTCAAAAAAGTAGACCTCTGAAATTTGAAACCACTAAAAAATAATAATTTATGACAATTTTTCAAATCCTAAAGACTTAATAAAAAAAATTACAAGATGCAAGGACCCAATTAAAAGAAATTAGTTTAATGACTTATTTAAAATTGTTTTATCACACAAGCCACTAAAGCATACTTGAATCTAAGGAGTGGCATGCGATTAATTATAGTACTAACTTGAAAACAATTTAATTAATTTCTTCATTACCCAAGTTGAAATCAAGCATAATACTTTTATGAAGTTGATATAAGAAACTGAAAGGGATAGTAATTAATTATACCTTATACCACATGAATTTATCATCTGTTCGAAGACCATTTGTAAACCATCCTTTGTCGCTGCTAGGAGAATAAAGCTTCACGTTCTCACCATGTATTCCAATCTTATAATTCCACACGTTTGTGGAGATATCCTTGATCATCTCAGTGCCATCCTTTTTTGACACCAATTGAACCCCAGAAACACCAACTTGTATATTATCAAAGTGGGCACCATAGTTCTATTTCAATAAAGAGGATAAACAATGTTAGTTAGTTATGTAATCAACAATTATAATGACATAATTAATGTCTTTGTGGAGTGTGTAGTTGTTACTTACAGGTAAACCAACAATGCCACTAAGTATAGATATTTCATTTTTCCCAACTTTCAATTTGATGTCTGCCTCATAAGTGAACGGGTAGTGTCCATAATTAGCATATTGGGAACCTGTGAGGCAAACCAACGAAAGGAAGAACATAAAACTAAAACTTAGTAATTGTTTTAAATTATAAAAATTGACAAGGTTTGAAGTTTGAAATTTTCCACCATAGACTTACCAATATATGCTCCATTAACAAATACATGAAGTACATGCCCTTTGGTGTCCACTCTTAGATTGAGATCATGGGATAAAATGGGGTCACCATTTTTAACGTTGATACTGAGAATAATTTTCAAACACAAGTTAGTGGGCAATAAGTAATACATATACATCTCAATACAAATTTTGAAGGTAACAGAAAGAAATTATTACCTGGTGATGTACCATAAATAATCACTTGTGTCATTTGCCACCTTTTGATCCAAAAGCCGAGGAGCAGTTACAGCAACATCTCCAAGGACTTTGCCATATTTCGTTTGCTCGTAATGTCTCTCAGGCGTCCATTGCCAATTCATTGTGTTTGATTCATCATTATTGATGGTCATTATGGATGTTTGAGCATTGACCTATTTTCATATTAATTATTAGTTAGAACTAGTCATATTAATTTCTTGTTTTTTTTTTTTTTTAATTTATCATGTATTTAGAGGTGGCCAAATGAATTTAACAAAAACCACTAATTCAAACTCAATAAATAAAATATAAGATTTTGATTTCAAATTTTGAACTTAGATTAATTTTTCTTTTTTTAGTTTGAACTAATTATAACTCGATGTTTGTTTAGCTTGCAAAAACAAATTAAAAAAAAAGATGATTTTTGTAAGAGTTGAGTTTCATTAAATCTAGATTTTCACTATAGCCACCACCCACATTGGAGCATAAAATTATTCAACAATTACTAATGAAAATCATTCTCACCTTTGCAGTGTTGTAAACTTCTTTGTAACAATCTGGGAGGATAGACACAGACCATGCAGGAACAGTGTATTGAGTGTTTTGAAAGTTAATATTGGCGTCCATTGATGGATGTGCATTTCCAAGGAAGCAAACTGATTTTCCAGCATAACTGAAAATCGTGGCCTATAAAAAATAAAATTAATTAAATGATTCCAAATATAGCAAATAATGTAATATATAATATATAAAGATTATTTACTTATAAAAGAAATATAAATCAAAATAATTAAAAACGAAAATAAAAACTTACTGTCATCTGGTTTCCATATTCAATGTTGTTGGAGGAACCCATAGTTAAGACTGTTTCCACTGATTTCAAAACCTCATGAAGTCGTTTCAGATGTCCCCATTTAGGTTGATTTAAGTTACCTTACAATAAAATAATTACATATCAAATCACTAAAATAGTTAAGCAAGGGGCATAACCATGAATTATGTTTCTTTGTAAACTATGTTTTACCATATTCATCCAAAGGAGCATCATAATCATATGAAGTGGTGATATATGGTCCTCCTGAAGTTCGTCCAAAATTGGTACCTCCATGGTACTATTTTGAGAAAAAAGACACAATTTTAATAATTAATATAACTTATAATTTATATTTAATATACAAAAGAGAAAGTAAGTCAATGCAATTAGTTACCATATAGTAATTTTGGAATGTGCCACCATATTGGAAAAATCGCCCAACAGCAAAAGCAATATCCTCAGCAGTTCTATGTGGAGTTGGTCCTCCCCAATTCATGAACCTAATTGCAAGCATCATATTATTTGAATCAAATTTTACAATTAACAAAATAAAAACAAAAATTAAAAACTTGTATATGAAAAACAAACCAGCCAGTCCAATTCTCAGTCCACATTTTTGGTTTGTTCTTGCTGTTGGGATAAAATTGGTCACAGTACCAACCATTGCATGTGTTAATCTAATTGAAGGCAGCAAAAAAAAAAGTAAATTAGTAATTTTCACAAACCTACAAAATTCAAAACTATAATTATAAAAAGAATTTTTGTTACCAAAGGATTTGGAGCATCACTCTGTTGGCACATGACCCAAGGCACCCCAATGTGATAAGATTCAGCTAGCTTACCACACCATTGAACATAATCTTTTCCATCTTGACCATATGAACCCATAACATTTCCATACTCATTCTCAATCTATTTCAGTGCAAAAAATATAAGACTTTTAATATATATAAAAAAACATTAATTAGAGCCACTGTTGCAAAACTAAACCTGAGCAAGAATAATGGGTCCTCCTTGTGATGCAAAGAGTTTCTCACGCTTCATCATGTTCACTATGAGTGTAGTGAAATTTTTCATCTCATTCTGCAGTATATTAAATGGAGATAAATTAGAATATTAATTGGAATTACAAAAATGAAACATATTATATGGATTCTGAGAATAAATATTAGAAATTGGTGCTTGCCTCGAAAACAGGATTGCTTGTCCTAAATTTGATGTTTGGTATGTTATGCAACCACACCGGAAATCCCCTGATATATATATATATATATAAATCAATTATTTGAATAAATATATCGTTAGGCAATTATGAAAATGATATTTTAATAATGAAGCTAAACTATTTTTATTTTTTCTTACCCATAGTTCCACTCTGCACATACATATGGACCAATTCGAAGCATGGCATGAAGTCCTTGATTCTGAATGGTTTTAATAAACCTCACGAGATCTAGATTTCCAGAAAAATCATACTAAAAGTACACAAAAATAAATAAATTAATGCCAAAAATTAAATATATATTATAAATTATAAAATTTTGTTAAAATATTAAACCTGACGACGTTGAGGCTCATGACCATTCCAGAAAACATACGTTTCAATAACATCAAGTCCACCTTCTTTTGCTTTCTCAATCAACGATGGCCACATCTGTCACATATAAATAGATTAAAATATATACAATTAAATGGCTTTACACAATTAATATAAAACAAAAATGATTCAAGTGTTAATAATGAATATGAAAATAAAAATATGTACTACTGTTTGAATGGATTAATACCCATGATATAGTCATATAATCAACTATAAAAAATTTGGATTTTTGAAATAAATGGCATAATGTGAAAATGTGATGACATATTGACATACTTGAGGAGTACTACGTGGATAATGAACAGAACCAGAGATCAAAATTTTTCTCTTGCCATCAAATGTTATGGCCCTTCCATCGTAGGAAACATCAACAGCTTCGATTGCTTTGCTAATCAAAGCCAAACATAACAGCAAAAGTGTAGTGATTCTACCCATTCTCCCCATTGACAAGGATGGAAGTAAAAAGTAAGAAATTATAAAAGCTAAATGTTAATTGTAAAACATCAGGGGAATGGTTTATTTATAGTGAGTAATGAAAATATAGATAAGGTATTTTCAACTTTTTTTTGAATTATAATTAAGATAAACGCCATAAATATTGGGTTAGGTATATAATATTCAAAAATTCATCCATAACAGCACTTTCTCTGACTAACAATTTTGTTAATTTAAATTGAATAAGTAAGTTAATTTTATATATTTTAGTTTTTAAATTTTATTTGAAATAATATTTTTAGATAAAAAGTGGTTGAAATGGTTTTCAAATGAGTTTCAAAACATCTTTGACTCACTTTTTAAAACAAAAAAAAAATTCTAGTTTTAGTTTTTACAATATCAAATTTTTTTTAAATAAGAGAAATTAAAAAAGTAGTCTTTTCTAATATTAAAAAAAAATCATAAAAACAGAGAGTTGTAAAAAGTTAAATTTAATTGTGAGCTTCTGACTTTTATTTCTCAATCTTCATTTCAAATTACAAGATCTAATATATCCATAAAAATAACATTTTTAAAAATTATATAATTACCGAATATCATTAACTATATATTTAAATTTTACAGTTCTTCTTTTTAACTTTATCTTTAAAGTAACTTTTAAAATTGTCTAAAAAATGTTAGGTTATCGACTATTTTAGTATTTTTTTTATCTTCTAGATCTATGTTTAATTATGTTTCATTTTGGTTTTACTTTTTTTATTTTTTTATTTTTGTTTTCATTACGGTCTAAGTCCAAACCACAACTTTCCTGGTTCATCAATCATTATATCACGTAATGGCAATTTTGTTTAGACCCATGTGATAGGGTTATTTCTAAATGCATGAAGACATGAATTTATGATACTTGTGGAGTTTGTTGATAGAGGGTTTTTTTTAAAAAATCGAAGAAATCAATTTAAACCTAAATTATAAGGCGTTTTCAACTCTTTTTGATTGATGATAACTTTTCAACTTAAGATAAACGTCATAAATATTGGATTAGGCATATAATATTTAGAAATTCATCCATAACAAACTTTCTCTAACTAACGATTTTGTTAATTTAAATTGAATAAGTAAGTTAATTTTATATATTTTAGTTTTTAAATTTTATTTGAAAAAATATTTTTACATAAAAAGTGGTTGAAATGGTTTTCAAATGAGTTTTAAAACATCTTTGACTCATTTTTTAAAACAAAAAAAAAAAATCTAGTTTTAGTTTTTACATTATCAATTTTTTTTAAAATTAGAGAAATTAAAAAAGTAGTCTTTTCTAATATTAAAAAAAAACCATAAAAACAGAGAGTTGTAAAAAGTTAAATTTAATTGTGAGCTTCTGACTTCTATTTCTCGATTTTCATTTCAAATTACAAGATCTAATATATCCATAAAAATAACATTTTTAAAAATTATATAATTATCGAATATCATTAACTATATATTTAAATTTTACTGTTCTTCTTTTTAACTTTATCTTTAAAGTAACTTTTAAAATTGTCTAAAAAATGTTAGGTCATCCACTATTTTAGTATTATCGTCTTCTAGCTTTATGTTTAATTATGTTTTATTTTGGTTTTCCTATTTTTTTTGTTTTTTTTTTATCCATATCATTTTAATCTTGAAACTTTTGAATATTCGACAAATCGATCCTTCTTTCATTTGCTAAAAAATGCAACAAAATAATAGACCCAAGAAAATCACTCAAACTATATGGTCTAAGCCCAAACAACAATTTCCTGGTTCAACAATCATTATATCATGTAATGGTAGTTTTGTTTGGGCCCATGTGACAGAGTCTTTTCTAAATGCATGAAGACATGAATTTATAGTGCTTGAATAGTTAATTGATAGAGGGGTTTTTTTAAAAGTTGAAGGAGTCAATTCAAACCTATACTATAAATTTAGAAGATAAAAATATTAATTCCTTTTAATTTATCAATTTTTATTATTTTAGTAGATTTGAAAACCTAATCAAATTTAAATATTCACACTAATTAATAATCCAATAAAAACATTGAATATAGTTTGTTAGTCTAGTTGTAATCAAATTATGGTTAAAAAAGTAATAATCAAAT
>JAMLFT010011305.1:0-11196 GCA_026544285.1 Pachyrhizus erosus
TAGTTAAGTATGTTCTTTTGTTCTGAACAAGGATTAATATTTAATAATAATCTTCTTGAAAACTTTAGTCGTTACAACAACTCATTGTCATTCTCATCCTTCTACTCTTATTTATTTATAAGAATCACGACTTCCTAGGGATAACCTACCTTATCTTTCTAATAAAAAGTCCATCAATAGACAATTCCTCTATTCTAATAACAGAGGTAAATATATTGAAAATTTAAAAATTTTCAATTCACAATATAACATTAATAATCAATATAATCAAAAAGAATTATAACTAACAAAAAGGTATGGGTATCAAAGTAATAATTAATTTCTTAAATTTTTCTTATTACACTAATAAGGACTTTTATCACTATTTCTTAAATTATCTATTTATTAACTTTATTTAGTTACACATTAATTAATTAATATATCATATTATTAGTCTTATAAAATTTTAACCAAATTATTATTATCACTTCATTCCTAACATCACCTTCTAAATTTATTAAACTGGTCAAAACTTATTTCTATGCTACATTTATTTATTATTTTCCTTAATTAGTTATATATTTATTTATTTAAATATTTAATTTTTATTTTTTCTTATTATATAATAATTAACTAGTAATATCTCAGTTTTAATTTACTATAAATATTTCTATAAAGAAATCTCATTATTTTATAATTACCGTTTTAAACATAACCAAATAAAATAATATTTGTTTTGGATTCAACAAAATATAGGTACATATATATTTATTATTTTTATTTATTTATTATTTATTTTTTAAATTGTGTAAATTTCTGTGTCAACTTATCCTCTTTGTCATTGTCTCTGCCACTACATGTATCCTCTCCATTACTACACTAGTGATTTCGCCCGCGAATCCCACAATACCACCATCGATAAAAAAGTGTCTCCTATTTGTATAACACAAATTGCCTCAAATCTCCAAAGGTCTCGATCTGGTCATCGATTTTCAAATCTGATACAACTTGCATCATTTGAATCTCTTGATTGCTTTCAACTATTTGACGATACCCAATCTAAATATTTAATTGCAAATTCCATTAATCGATGCTTTTAGTTATCTTCGTAGAGTTTATGGAGAACGTAATCGAAAGAGGTGTTAACCCGTTAGATTTTCGGTTTGAGTCGATCAGAACCAGTTTGAATCCGCAAGGTCTCGCGAGATTAACAAGCATTATTTTTAATTTACATGTACAAATAAACAAGAATATATGAACAAAACAAAATTAATTCTATAACTCGACCAAAAAGAAATATTTTTTAAAAAATCGGTTCCTTGAGAATTCAAGAGAAAAACAAGCACATAGATATACACGTAAGTAAGAAATTATCTAATTGCAAGACACAATATACTAATATCATATTACGAGCAAGTGTAAGGAATTAAATCAATAAAAATAAAATTATCACACCTAGAAAAAAGAATTATGAAAAAGAATGAGACTCCTCTTACCTTGCAGATGTTTCTCAAACAAGTTCAAAGAGATTGAATTAGGGGTGTGTACTCTTTCCTTCTTCCTTTTCAAGAGTTGCAAACAGAACATACAATGTAAAAGGCAAAGTATAATTTATAGTTATAGAAACTGATGGTTAAGATAAGAGTCAAAAGTTATCTAAAAGACAAACCAAAAGGTTTGACAATCCTTTGAAAAGGTTTGACAACCTTCTGAAAAGACATGGCAACTTTTTGAAAAGGTTTGTGACTCTTTATCCCTTATTATTATTAATAACATTATTTTATTATTATTATTTATTTTTAAAACAGGACATTATAACTCTACCTTCCTAAAAAAGAATTCATCCTCGAAATTTGTATCTTGGAAAAGTTGCAGATATAATTCTCTCATTTTGTTTTTTAGCTCCCATGTTGCATCACCATCATCTCTTGGGTTCTATATTACTTTTACCAAGTTGATATTTTTGTTTCTCAATTGTTTTATTTTTTGATCTCCAATCCTTATTAGTGTTACATCATAAGTTAGGTTATCTCTTATGGTTATATGATTATGTTCAATCACATGTGAGGGATTAGAAGTATATTTTCTTAGTTGAGACATATAAAAGATGCTATGCAAATTGGTTATATTTGGAGTTAAGGCTATTTGGTAAGCAACAGGACCGATCCTTTTGAGGATTTGGTAGGGACCAATGAATTTGGGCGTGAGTTTCTGAGATTTCAAAGCTCTCCCTACTCCAATGGTGGGGGTCACCTTCAAAAAGACATGATCTCCAACCTACAACTCTAAAGGTTTCCTCCTTTTGTCATAGTAGCTCTTCTGGCGATTTTGAGTCGCCTTAAGCTTATCCCTAATCGATTTTACCTTTTTTGTGGTTTGTTGTAACACCTCTTGTCCAAGAAGTAGAGAGTCACCCGTTTCAAACCAACACAACGGCATCCGACATTTCCTTCCATAGAGAGCTTCATAAGGTGTCATGCTTATACTGATGGTGGAAGTTGTTGTTGTAGATGAATTCCACAAGATGTAAAAACTCGTTCCAGCTTCCCCTTTGTTTCAACACACAAGCTCTTAATAGATCCTTTAGTGATTGAATTTTCCGCTCAACCTGTCCGCCAGTCTATGGATGGTATGCTGAACTTAGTCTCAATTTGTTCCTAAGGCTTCTTGTAGGCTATTCTAGAATCTTGAAGTGAACTGAGGATGTCTATTAGAGATTATGCTAGATGGGACTCCATGTAGTTTGACTATCTCCTTAAGATAGTTGTGTTAGCTTCTCTAGTGAGTAGCGGATGTTGATGGGTAAGAAATGTGCAGATTTAGTCAGTCGATCTACTATCACCCATATAGCATCGTGTATAGCCGCAATCCTAGGAAGTCCCATCACGAAGTCCATGGAGATACTATCTCACTTCCATTCTAGGATATGAAAAGGTTGTAGTTGTCCTGAGGGCCTACAATGTTCCACCTTCTCTTTTTGACACGTTATACAAGCTACGACGAAATTGGTGACATCCTTCTTAAGTCCTTGCCACCAAAAGTTTTTCTTTAAGTCTTGATACATCTTGGTGGTACCCAAATGGAAACTAAGCTAACTCCTTTATGCTTCCTCCAGTATCATCCTTCCCATCTCTTCATCTTGAGGAATACAAACTCTTCCATTTACTTTGATGACTTTATCTGCGCCAAGTTGGAGCTACTTCTCTTTGTCTCCGTTTGTCAATACTAGCTTCTCCTATAAGAATTTGTCCTTTCACTGTCCTTCCTTGACTTGTTCCAAAAATTCATTTGTGACTTTTAGGGTTCCCAAGTATAAACTTCTAGGGTGTACCTCCACTGCTAGGTTAAGGTTTATGAAATTCTCAACCAACTTCAACTCTTTTGCCATCATTGCTGACAAGTGTAAAGATTTCCTGCTCAGAACATCAGCCACAATGTTTGCTTTACTAGGATGGTATAACAGTTCAAAATCATAATCCTTTAGGAACTCTATCCATCGTCTCTGCCTCATGTTTAGCTCCTTCTAATCAAATAAGTATTGTAGGCTCTTGTGATCGTTGAAAACTTTAAATCTTGATCCAGAAAGATAATGCTTCTAGATCTTCAAAGCAAAGACCATTCCAGCCAACTCTAGATCATGTGTTGGATAGTTCCCTTCGTGTAGCCTCAATTTTCTTGAAGCATATACCACTAACCTTCCATCTTGCATCAACACATATCCCAAACCCTAGTGTGATGCATCATAGTCTACATCAAATTTATTCTCTGGGTTTGGCAGAATCAAGATAGATGCAGTGGTTAGCCTCTTCTTTAACTCTTGAAAACATCTCTCAAATGTCTCGTCTTATACGAAGGCTTGACATTTCCTAGTGAGCATGGTTAGAGGCAAAACTAAGTTAGAGAATCATTCAATAGCCTACCAACCCTAAGAAACTCCTAATTTCAGTTATGGTTGTGGGTATGCTCCACAGCATAACAACTTCAACCTTTGTTAGATCCATAGAAATTCCTTCTTTAGATACTACATGTCCCAAAAAGCTCACTTCTTTAAGCCAAAACTCACATTTAAAGAGTTTTGCATACAACTGTTGCTCCTTTAGTATTTGTAGCATGATCCTTGAGATTAAAATGTCATCGATGAAGATCACTACAAATTGATTTAAATACTCATAGAAGATCCTATTCATATAATCCATGAAGATGACTGAAGCATTTTTTACTCCAAAAGGCATCACTAGATATTCGTAATTTCCATAACACGTCCTGAATGCAGTCTTTGTTGCATCTTCCTTCTTAACTCTGATTTGATGATATCCTAACCGTAGATCGATCTTGGAGAATACCTGTGCTCCCTTCAATTGATCCATGAGATCATTGATTCTAGGTAATGAATACTTGTTCTTAATAGTTACTTTGTTTAACTAACAGTAGTCTATGCACAAATGTATACTTTCGTCTTTCTTCTTCACTAATAACACTAGCGCTCCTCATGGTGACATGCTTGGTTGGATGAATTTCTTGTCTAACAACTCTTCTAGCTGAGTCTTTACTTTTGTCAACTCTTTAGGAGACCTCCTATATGGTGCTATAGAAATTGGACTAGATCTAGGGATTAGATCTATGATGAACTTTCTCTCTCTCTGGTGGCAGCTTTGTCACATCATCAGGGAAAACTTCAGGAAACTCACATGCCACCAGAATGCTACTAATATCTAGTTTCACCTCTACTTGTGTCAAGAATAGAGCCATGTAGATCTGAACATTTCCCACCACTTCACCTTTGGACTCGGTAGAGTCAAACCTCGAAAACTCATGACAATTGTGACTAGGGTTTCCAAATATAAGAGTTTTCTAGTGACAATCTAGGATGACATGGTTTGCAAACAACTAGTCCATCCTCAATATTACATCTAGATTAGATAAAGGAAGGCATATTAAATTAATTTCAAAATTTCAACCTTCAATAACCACAGGCAGTTTAAACATGCTAGGTTAGTGATTATAGGCTTATTAGTAGGTGTTCCAACACACAATTCATACAATAAGGAAGTTACAAGTATGGATAAATAATTAACACACGCATGTGATACAAAGGAATGCATTGCCCCTGAATCATATAATACGTCTAAAAGTTTACCGCTCATAACGCACTTACCTTGGATGAGATCGTCAGATAAAATGGCTTTAGAACCACTCATCGCGAATATCTTCCCAAAGAGTGGAGGTCTCCTAGTTCTCTAACTCAACGTGCTTTGTGAGGGTGTCCTAGTGCAACTTGTTTCTTTCCTCAATGTCCAACAATCCTTGGTGAAATTCCCAACCTTGCCACAATTGTGAGAAACAACACTTCTTTGTGGGCAATCCCTCTATAAGTGAGGTTCGTTACATCTAAAACATTTAATTTAAGTACTTGTGGTAACACGTGGAGTTGTAGATGCAAAGCTCCCAATTGACTAGCTTCTCAAAACTGATCCTACCCTCTGATGAGGTGGTCTAGTATACGACTTCTTCTGCTGGTGACTATGGTTGCTCCTAGGAGGTCTCTATGGGCCTCCTCTCCTCCGCTAATCTTGTGTTGCTCGAAAATCCTCCTCATAAATATGGCACTTGTTGACTAAAGTGGAAAAGTCAGTGATCTAGAGGTATCCTACTACAAATATGATGTTAGGCTATAAACCATTTTCATATTATGTAGAGATGGCATGTCCATCCTCTATTCCAAAGTAAGGCCAAAACTTCCTCAATTCATCTAACTTTGCAACACGTTCACCAATGGCCTTGAGCCCTTGCTTAAGCTCCAAGAATTCTTGGGCTTTCCTTTGTTGGAAATCTGCTAAATAGTATTTGTCTAGAAACTTCTACTTAAAAGCCTCCCATGGAATAATGTTACCCACATTTGGAATTGTGGGTTTGATGATGCCCCACTAGTTTTTCGCTTCTCTCAAAAATTGGAAAGTGGCAAAATTCACTTTGTTCTCTTCCAAACATGTCATAGTAGTAAAAAAAATTTCCATTTTTGATATCCAGTTTGGAGCACCTTTAGAATCAAAGGATCCATTAAACTCTAGCGGGTCATGCCTTCTAAACACGATTGATCCCCTATACTCCACTGATTCTCCTTCTCAGTTTTGCGCCATCTTCTCCAAGATTTGTGACACAAGCTCTAGTATTTGTTCGACGTTGGAGCCACTAGATCTGCATACCATTATGCCTGAAATCACAAATAGCCCACTTTCACGTCAATGTTATACTAACTATCCCTTCATGCCATGTAGCTCAACACACAACAATCTTAGCAATCAATTTTCACCCAATTGTGTCGTCTATTATGCACAAAGTTAGGTTCAAACAAGTCGTTCATATGATCATCAAATGTGACTGACTTGCTATCACAGAATTTATCTCACATTATTGCTCAAATAGTTTGAGATCCACACAATGCCATACAACACACAAACATGGTTAAGTCCATACCACAGGTTTGGTAAGACGAACTACTCTGATACCACTAAATATAACACCCTCTTCACTATATCAATTAAATCTCAAAAATAAATTTTTGTAGATTTATTTTATAAATTATAAAACTTAATATTCAAATCAAGTGCATAATTAATTAGAATTACATACCAAATAAAGCCTACATACTAAAAAGTTCATATAAGCGAATAACATTTATGCTTTTACAAAATAAAGATGTAATCAAAATCTTCACTTCTTGTAACTTTGGTCTAGAAAAGGTCCATGATTCTTCCTAAGTTCAAAAACCTTAATCAGTAGGATTCTATTCATGTCGCCTAGTTAGAAACTGCCTTTGATATCGAGAAATCTACATGCTCGCTTCTTTCGTTAATATATGAAAAGAAGGGGGTTTTGTAGGAGTGAGCTACCATTCACAACAACCACAGGCATAAGGTAAACTAGTAGAATTATTGTCGTGCTCTCTTCCTCACAGTATTGTACCTACTAATACTTCACTAATCGTATTTTGGGTCCCTCGTTGCCTCCAAAATCACATCCTACAGGAAGACTTACACAACACGCGTTATTTATTCATATCTACAATTAGGGTGACGATTAGGAGTACATATCTTGTTTGGTACTCGGATCAAGATACTCTTAATCACATCATGGTAATACTCCGCTTTGTCGGGGACACCAAGTCAGTTCAATGATCATCTCTAACCTCAAAGCTTGTCACAAACTTGGCACATCAGCTACCCCTCAAGACTCATCGAGAGCTTGCGCACATTCCTTAGGTACTTGTTGTAGTTAACCCATGCAATTCCTCCATTCTTAAATTCTAACTCGTAATACGTTGCATTTAAGAGTCAAAACCTCCATTTCTTTAGTAACCAAATATTCATAGATCCAGGTACTGCTACAAACGTACGTCTTTAGATGTGGACTTTCTTTCGTAATTTCAACACTCTAAGTCCTCTAATCCTCTACACAACTTTTCATATTTATTAATGACAATTACTTTGACAAGAGGTGCATTACATGGAAGACCAAATCTTCATAGTGACTCATTGTCGTTCTCATCCTTCTACTCTTATTTATTTATAAGAATCACAACATCCTAGGGATAACCTACTTTATCTTTCTAATAAAATGTTCATCAATAGACAATTCCTCTATTCTAATAATAGAGGTAAAAATATTGAAAATTTAGAAATTCTCAATTCACGGTATAACATTAATAATCAATATAATAAAAAAGAATTATAACTAACAAAATGATATGGGTATCAAAGTAATAATTAATTTCTTGAAATTTTCTTATTACACTAATAAGGACTTTTATCACTATTTCTTAAATTATTTATTTATTAACTTTATTTAGTTACACATTAATTAATTAATATATATCATATTATTAATCTTATAAAATTTTAACCAAATTATTATTATCACTTCATTCCTAACATCACCTTCTAAAATTATTAAACTGGTCATAACTTATTTTTATGCTTCAATTATTTATTATTTTACTTAATTAGTTATGTATTTATTTATTTAAATCTTTATTTTTATTTTCTCTTATTATATAATAATTAACTAGTAATATATCAATTTTAATTTACTATAAATATTTTTATAAAGAAATCTCATTATTTTATAATCACAGTTTTAAACTTAGCCAAATAAAATAATACTTGTTTTGGATTCAGCCAAATATAGATATATATATCTATATCTATATATCTATATATATATATATATATATATTATTTATTTTTATTTACTTATTTATTTATTATTATTTTTTATAGAACGTGTAAATTTTCACATCAGCTTATCCTCTCTGCCATTGCCTTCGCCACCGTGCATTCTTTCTTTGTCACTGCCTCCGTCACTACGCTCATGATTCCGTCTGCGGATCTTATAGAGTCATTGTCGATCAAAAAGTATCTCCTATTCGTATAACATAAATCACCTCAAACCCCCAAAGGTCTTGATCTGATTGTCAATTTCTAAATCTTACACAACTTGCGTCATCTAAATTTGGTGGTAGAGCCTCTCGATTGCTTTTAACTATTTGACGATTACAAAATCTGAATGTTTAACTACAAATTCCATTAATCAGTTCTTTTAGTTATCACTGTAGAGTTTCTAAAGAACATAATCAAAAGGGGTCTTGACTCGTTAGGTTCTGACTCGAATCGATCAGAACCAGTTTTAATCCGCAAGGTCTCACGAGATTAAAAAACAATATTTTTAATTTACACGCACAAATAAACAAGAATATTTGAATAAAAAATTAATTCCATAACTTGGCCAAAAAGAAATATTTTAAAAAAATTTATTCCCTGAGTTCAAGAAAAAACAAGAATGTAAATATACATAGAGATAAGAAATTATCTAATTACAAGGTGTAATATACTAATATCATATTATGAGCAAGTGTAAGGAATTAAATCAACAAAAATAAAATTATCACACTTGAAAAAAGGAATTATGAAGGAGAGAATGAGACTCCTCCTACCTTGTAGATGTGTCTCAAACAAGTTCAGAGAAATTGAATTGGGGGTGATACTTTTTCCTTCTTCCTTTTCAAGAGTTGCAAAAAGAACATATAATGGAAAGGGTAAAGTATAATTTATAGTTATAGAAATTGATGGTTAAACCAAGAGTCAAAAGTTATCTGAAAGACAAACCAAAAGGTTTGACAACCTTCTAAAAAGATTTGACAACCTTCTGAAAAGATTTGGCAACTTTCTAAAAGGTTTGTGACTCTTTATCCCTTATTATTATTAATAACAATATTATTTTATTATTATTATTTATTTTTAAAACAGAACGTTACACACCTTCTAAACTATTTGACAACTCAGAAAGAAAATGATAGAATAGGTGAGAATAAAAAAGAAGAGAAATAGAATTGAATATTGTAAATATTAATATTATTTGGTAGAAGTGAAATAAAGTAAAATGAAAGAGAAATGTTTAAAGTATAGTTATTTGGTTGATTAGACAAGAAAAGAATTGAAATGAACAATGAAACCAAATTACTTTTTTGCCTCACAAATTTTTAATGATTTTATAAAACATAATTGATCATGCCTTTAAGCATAATCGATTATGGTTCTTAATCATACTCATACATTTAGGCACAACAAAAATGATTATATTACAAATTATATCTTGTTTGTGAAAACCAATCACATAATTCACAATATTCTCACGAGGGAACAAGAGAAAGACATTTTGATAGTTTACCAACTTTATTGTAGCTTTTCACAGTATTTTCACCATCTTTGAAAAAAAAATCAATAGGACCCATGTTCCTAACACAATTTCTTTCTTTTCTTTTATATTATTCCAAACATAATAACTTCCACCATCTTCCACTCTCGCCAACCTCCCTTCTCTTTTATTCTTATGTTTTAAACAAAGGGTAAATTATCTTTCTCTCTACTTTTTATTTGGCTCACACACCCTCTTCCCTTTCTCATGCTTCACTCTTTCCCACTTTCTCTAGAAACTTATCGTGAAATGCCATGCTCTAGTCAAAATACCATGAGATGCCATATTCTCCCTCACACTCTCGTTGCAAACTCATTGTCATCTTTGTTGGTGAGTTTTTCCTTTTTTTTTTCCTTTTTTTTGAATTTTAGATTCAACTTAATTGTAATTCCATTGTGTATCATGTTATTTTTATTTTAATTATTTAATTAAGTTTTAATCATATTTTTATTATAGTATTTGTTAAATTATTAATTGTTGTAATTATCATGGTTCACTAAAACTAATGGAATGGTTCTTTGGTCATTGGAGCTAGTTGTAGCCTTTATTTCATGCAAGCACACGATGATTTCTTTGGTAGATCTTAGTTGACACATACCAACTAGGATCTCTTTGGAATATTTTCCTAATGTAGCATATAACTCAATTCACACAATTGTAGCAAATTGGGCAAAGACAGAAAAAAATCATCTTTGTTACATCCTTGTCATGTTTAAGCTTTAGAGGTTTGTATTGAATACAACATTTCCTAAAAGTATAGGTTGTCAATAATAAATATCAATTAATATTTTGTTGCCATTGATCATATTGCGAACTTTTTTCATAAGAGCAACAACTATTATGTCCCCATTTATTATAATAAATTTTGGACCATGAAAACATTGAAATAAAACCCTTTTAGAAAGTTGTTGTCAAATGACCACCATAATACACAATAACAAAGATTCAATCCATCTTCTAAAGGGAAAAAAGACATGGAATGAAGATGGTTGAAATCTTTGGTGGATAGAAAATTTTCAATGTAAAGATAATGTGTTGCATAAGAGAACATCTATCTTATACTAGTGCAAATTCCACTCGTGTTAGTAAGTGATTAAAAGCTTTTTCCTATTTGTCTTAAAAGAGGTGATCTAGATTACAAACATTAAATGAAAGGTTGAGATTACATTAATTCAAACACATGCCCTATTCACATGTTGTCTTAAGAGTAAAATAAAAGTAACTTTAATGAAAAAGGGTGCATTTTAAATTATCTTTCAAAAAGTAATTTTCAAGATTATTAATATTTCTAGAAATTTCTTTCCAAAAATTAGCTACAAAGTGAGGGGTGTATTTAGTAAAATTTGAGGTGTAAATAGAAATTGCCTCCCATATAATGTTGGGATAATTGTTATTTATACCTATAATATTACTAATATACATCTATTTTATATTTTTTTTTTCAAAAATACATTAATTTTGAAAAGT
>JAMLFT010011306.1:0-11195 GCA_026544285.1 Pachyrhizus erosus
GAACATTATATATTAATAAAAAAATAATCTTATAAAAAATAAAATATTATATTTTTAAAATTTTAAAAATTAAATCGATAATTTTATTTTCTTAAAAGTTAAATTATTAACAATTCATATTTGTAAAGATCAAAATAATCATTTATTTTAATTTAAAATATTTAATATATCAAAGAAACGACGTCAGCTAAGGACGTTTCGGTCACTGACGCGACACGTAAACGGAAAAAGATACGAGGTAAGCACAAATCCTTCCGGCTCACCAGTCAGCGTGAATAACACGTCTAGCAACGATCAGCAGCGTGACATGCACGCACCGCTCCTTGCGAGTAAACATTAATTTTCCAGCATTACAAGCGAGGAACTGAACCCCGCAAAAGGGTGTACCCGCTATCGTGAGCCTGTGGGTCGTAGCGCCCTAACGTGCACCCCAACATTTATCATCCATTTGAGGCTTAACCTATATTCACCCCCTCTCGCCCCTCGTTTCGGTTCCCCTCACCTCATACCGTTGCTTCAATCGCAATCATCAGAGACTCTTTCCCTCGCCGATCAACCATGGCTGACCGTGCCTCCGCCACTCGCCTCCACATCTCCTCCGCACATCCCTTTCCGATCTCCAAAGGTCCTTTATCTTACCTCTAATTTCCGATTCCCCTAAACCCTAGCGTCGTTCCGCCACTTTCTCTATTTTTATTCGGTTACGCCAACCACTCTGTTTCTCTGTTCGGGTTTAGGGTTTTGCTTCGTCTCCCGAGTGGTTAAGTCGTTTCGAAGCCCGTTTGATCAATTTCACTTCTCGATTTTTAGTTCGCGGATGGCATTGACGAATTGCTCTGCATTCCGCTTATTTCTTGCTCCTTTTTGTTTTTCTTTTCTGTGAAGTTTGAAAACAGTGAACCGACAAGGCCTAAGTATTCGGTTGTCCTAGTAAATCATGTCTGTTTTATGTGTTTTTCTAAGGATATTAAGTCTTTCTTCTATTTTATGTGCTTTTCACGTCTGTTGTGAAACTTACACCAATAATTTCACTGCTCCTAGATTCTGCATTGGGAAAAATTTGAGATTGTTCAACTTTTTTATTTCTTCTTTAGTAAGCATTTTCTCATTTTTGCAGATTTCCAAGGCCCTGACAATCCGATTCCACTTTCACCACAGTGGCTTCTGCCAAAGCCCGGGGAGAGTAAACTTGCAATAGGAACTGTGGTTTGTAAAGATTACTTACTAGTTACTACTGGTTTTTTTATTCTTGTCTGTCTGCACTTCTGTAAAATCTATATGAGCAAATCATATTTTTGTGCACATATCAATATCAATCCATAGATAATTTATAATTGCTTCAAAGTCTGTATCTCTTCTCTATTTCTCGTTACTCAGGAAAGCCATGTGATCTCAACTCCACCAGATGGCAATCGCTCAGAGACTGTCAAGACATCTGGAATTGGAGAGGATGTTAATGATGGCCATAAGCGAAAGGATGTCTTTCGGCCATCCATGCTTGACTCTGAAAGTGGACGCCGTGACCGTTGGCGTGATGAAGAGAGAGATACTAAGTCCTCCATACACAAGGATCGATGGAGGAATGGAGAGAAAGACATAAGTGACTCACGGAGAGTGGATCGGTGGACCGAAAATTCATCCACGAGGCACTTTGGAGAAGCACGTCGAGGTGCATCTGATAGATGGAATGATTCAGGCAATAGAGATATAAACTTTGAACAGCGCCGTGAGAGTAAGTGGAACACACGCTGGGGTCCTGATGATAAGGAGTTAGAAGGTCTTTGTGAAAAATGGAATGACCATGGTAAAGATGGTGACCTGCATGTGGACAAAGGTTTGTCTAACATTTCCAATCTTGTTAAAGATGAAAAGGAAGGGGATCATTATCGACCATGGAGACCCAACTCCTCACAAAGCCGTGGAAGGGTAGAGCCTACTCACCACCAGAATGCGATGCCAAACAAACAAGTGTCTGGGTCGTCATGTGGGTGGGGCCGTGGGGAAGATACTCCTCCAGTCATTGCTTTTGGGCGTGCTCGGCTAGGCACTGGTGGTAGCTCCATTAATAGCACATATATGCATTCTCAATACCCTGGAACTTTATTGGATAAAGTTGAAAGTGAGCATGGAGAAGTCCGTCCCTTCAGATATAGTAGGACAAATTTGCTTGATGAGTACAGAGTTGCTGATATGCATACAAATAGAAAACTAGTGCAATTTTTGCAGGTACCTTCTATCACACAGAATGAACCATTGGAGCCTCTAGCTCTTTGTGCACCAAATTCTGAGGAACTGGTAATTGATGTTACTGTATATTTTCTACTGGATGCCCACCGTCATCTCTAGTGGTTTATTACATTGCTTTTCTGTTTGAACAGTCTGTATTAAAGGATATTGACAAAGGGGAAATCATTAGTAGCAGTGCACCTCAGGTGCCAAAAGATGGACGGAACTCAACAGAATTTACGCATTCAAGACGAATGAAGCTAGTAAATACACCTTTTCAAGGTACATTAAGAATATAAGCTTACAGATAGTGTAGAAGTGTGTTAGCTTCTTTTGGAATCTGATTGCTCTGGCAGGGAGTTTCTGCCCATTTGAAAGTGGTCTTATGAATTTTTCAAAGGTTTTTCTAATTAAAATCCATAAAACATTTTTAGCTATCTAATAATACTGAAAACAACAAGTATCTTAAGAAATCCTTTAAGTGGTTGAGAAATGAATATGTTGCTGAGGGAAAACTAGATGAAACCTTTGGAATTTTGTATTTTTTATTACCAACTTACACCAATCATGATGTAAGTTATATTGCTATCTGGATTTTGAAGGTGATCTATGTGTTGCCCTTTAGTTGTAGTGTAAATTGTTTGGATCCTGGAATGTTTTGTTTTTAATATTATTGTTAATGGGTTTTATATATTTACATGGTTGGACTATTTTTGTTAGCAGTCCTTGCTTGCCCTTTACTTACCTCACCAAATTTTACACATTGGCTACACCTCTTATTTGGTTTCAGCTTTCATGTATAACCAGACTAATTTTCTCCCTACTTAAACGCACTACTTAGCTACATTTAACAACTAGGAAGAAGGATCTTTCTTTGTCTCTAGGAGTTTTTCTTATGCTTTATCTTTTACAGATAGAGTTGAAGATAATGGTTCTTTCAGAATGGCTGATGAGGTGCCTAGTAATAGAGAATCAACCTTTGAAGAATGTAATTCTGTTCATCCTGGTGCTACATGGGGTGGCACACCGCTGGGTGAACATGCAGGCACACTCAAGCATGATAGCAGAGACGTGTCTAGTGATGTTAAATTAAGAAACTCAGATATGAGCTCGTCACACCAGCCAAAAGATACTCATGCTCAGTGGGAGCGCAATTTGGATTATTTATCTGAAACCAAAGATGTGGCTAAGTGGCAATCTAGTGGAGATCCCATTAAGAGGCAGCTATCTGGTATTTTGGACAGTGAATTTGAATCCAGGAGAGTTCAACAGACTTGTCCAGAGGAGTTATCACTCTTCTATAAAGATCCTCAGGGTCACATTCAGGGTCCATTTAAAGGAATTGATATTATTAGTTGGTTTGAGGCTGGATACTTTGGTATAGATTTACCTGTTCGTCTGGTAAATGCAGCATCTGACTCACCATGGTTGCAACTTGGTGATGCCATGCCCCATTTACGAGCCAAGGCTCGGCCACCTCCTGGATTTTCTGCAGCAAAATTCGACTCTACAGATGCCCCTGGTCGGCAATATTCCAGTACCTTTGGGAACATGCATACTGGTTTAAGTGAGGTTGAGATGCTGAGAAATGATTCTATGCATAGGGGTTCTACTACAGAAGCTGAAAATAGGTTTTTAGAGTCACTCATGTCTTGTAGCAAGAGCAGTTCCCCACTTGATAGTCTTGCATTATCAGAAGGTTAATAGTGTTATTTTTTTGTTTTCTATTTTATATCTTTAAACATAAACGTACTGCCATGCATTATCGTTCCTCTTCATAATATCTTTTATATATACTGTACTGATTATGTTTTGTGATGGTCTGATTTTACTCTAATCATGATATATATTTTTAGGTTTACAAGGGTTTCTCGGTAATAATTCTGGTAATTTGGGCCCATCGGGAGTGGATAGCGGAAACAACCTTTACTTCCTGGCCAAGAGGATGGCACTTGAGCGGCAAAGATCCTTGCCCAATCCTTATCCATACTGGCCAGGGAGGGATGCAGCACCCCCTCCGCCAAATTCTGACATTTTTCCAGATGCTTCACCTCATTCAAATATCTTGTCTTCATTGAGTGACAATTCTCGTCAGCTTCAGTCCCAAAATTCTGAATTGATCTCAATAATCCAAGGATTATCTGATAGGTCGTCCACAGGGTTAAATAGTGGAATTGCTGGATGGCCAAATTTTCCTTTGCAAGGTGGATTGGATCCCCTTCAGAACAAGATTGACTTGCATCATGATCAAAATTATGTTCAAATGCCATTTGGAATTCAACAACAAAGGTTGCAAACACCGAACCAATTGCCCTTAAATAACTTAATTGCTCAAACTTCAGACATTCCATCTAGTATTTTAACTGCAGAGAAGTTGCTTTCTTCTGGTTTATCCCAAGATCCCCACATGTTGAATATGTTGCAGCAGCAACACTTGCTGCAGTTGCATTCTCAGGCAGCTGCTCCATTACAGCAACTGCACTCTCAGGCAGCTGCTCCATTACAGCAACTGCACTCTCAGGCAGCTGCTCCATTACAGCAACTGCACTCTCAGGCAGCTGCTCCTTCACAACCAATGCCTTTGCTAGATAAACTTCTATTGCTGAAGCAGCAACAGCAGCAGGAGGAGCAACAGCTATTATTGCGGCAACAACAGCAACTGCTTTCTCAAGTACTGCAGGAGCACCAGTCTCACCAGCGCTTTGGCAATTTATCTTATCAACAGTTGCAGGGAGGTGGAATTCCCCTGGGGAATTTGCATGTGAATCATTCTCAAATTCAACCACCAAAAGATATTTTTTCCATGAGCTCTCAGACACCAATTCCCAGTTTGCATGGTGAGCTTACTACTAATTCTTTGGATTTACCTCTGCAAGTGAGACAGGACACTAGCTATAATATAAGCAGTGAATCTTCAGCCCAGCTGCCTGAACAATTATTTGAGAATATTAGTCATGAAAAAGCCTGGAGTGCTACACTTCCTGAGCAAATTAATGACAAGTACCAGAAGGAAACATTGCCTACATCAGCTTCTGTTGAAGTCTCCCTATTGCATGAACAGAACAGAGCTAAAGAGGAATCTGACATTGCCCAAAAACCTCTTTCTTTTTCTGACTATGCTGCTAAAACCATGGAGCAGATACCAGACAATAGGGACGATGATACTCATGTGAATGCAGCCTCTGAGTCTGGTGAGAATTCTCAACTGATACAGTGTGTTGCACCTGTTCTTGCTATGTCTTCAGCTGGATCTTGTGGTAGTGAGTTACCACTAGCTAGTCGACTGAGTAAAGATGTGGCGATTAAACCAGACAGTCTTGAAGAGCAGCAGGGTGAAAGAGAAAACTCAAATATTGAGCACTTTGTTGTGGATGTGATAAGTGTCGAAGCACAAGAACCCAAAAAGACTACTGAGAAGAAATCTAAGAAGCAAAAATCTTCTAAATCTCAGTCTTCTGATCAGACAAAGGGATTGCTAAAAAATGTGACCTTGCAGCAGTCAAAGAAGTCAGAATCTGAGAAGCCAAATTATAGTGAAAAAAATTTGGGAGATGCCAACAGGGGTGAACCAGCTCATGAAGCATGTCTGCAACAAACAAGAGGTAAGGGTAAACAATCTGCAACTGCTACTGGAGACACAGATGATCTTCAAGAAGTTAGTGGTCTCACTACTATTATTCAAGGAAGCATAACTGAAACAGTTTTTGAGAATGAGTTGAAGGCTGTCAGTTCTGTTGCCACACAGAGTACTGAATTACCTTCAGGGAGAGCTTGGAAACCTGCTCCTGATTTCAAGGCAAAATCTCTCTTAGAAATTCAACTGGAAGAACAAAAAAAGGCACAGACAGAAATGCTTGTATCTGAGGTTGCTACTTCTGTCAATTCCATTAGCTCAACAACTCCCTGGGTTGGAGTTGTGGCTAATCCAGAATCTATGAAGGTGTCTAGTGATAGTCACAGAGAAGCAGATAATACTGAATATCTGGATAAATCTGAAAAGTCTCGAAATAGTAAAAGCAAGAAAAGCCCATTACATGATCTATTGGCAGATGATGTACCAAAATCAAGTGAAAGAGATGGCAAGCTTCTAGATAGTCTGCTGCCCTCACAAAATATAGCTGTTCATTCAGAACCAATAGATGATGGAGACTTTATTGAAGCTAAAGACACTAAAAGAAGCCGGAAAAAATCTTCCAAGTTAAAGGGTTCGGGAGCTAAGGTTTCAATGCCAGTTGCTTCTAGTGAAGTGCCCACAAGTTCAAGTCACATTGAAAAGGTAAAAGGCCCCCGTTCTGGTCAGCAGGAGAAAGAACTGCCTTCCATTCCGTCAGGACCCTCTTTGGGAGATTTTGTTCTTTGGAAAGAAGAGCCAACAAGCCCATCTCCTCCTCCAGCATGGACTACCGATTCTGGTAGGATTCCTAAACCGACATCATTAAGGGACATTCAAAAGGAGCAGGAGAAGAAGTCCTCTGTTATACTCCCAAACCAACTGCCTACTCCTCAGAAATCACAGCCTGCCCAAGCTGCACGGAGTAGCAGTTCTTCGCGGCCAATTTCAGCTTCCTCTCCATCAAAAACTGCACCTTCTAGCCAGATAAACTCCCAATCTTCTCTGTCAAAATACAGAGGGGATGATGATTTGTTTTGGGGTCCAGTTGAGCAGTCTAAGCAAGAAAATAAGCAGTATGATTTCTGTCTCTATATTGTGCCTATGGTTGCTACTCTTTATATAATGGCTCAATTAGTCTTAGTTTCTATGCCAGACTTACCAAAATTGTTAGTTTTGGTATCTGTTAATTATATATGTTTAGTGTACAAGCTACCAGACTGTTCTATGGCACTACCAGATAGGTAGCAAAGTGCATAACAATGGTGTAAGAAAGGGCATGCTTTTGTAACTGGACAACAAATTTTCAGTCTTCTAACATTAAATTAACATCATTCCTTGTATGGTGGCCTAAGCATTAAATAGTACTAGGACATCACAGAAAGTTCCGAAAATCAAGGTGGTGATTGTTTCATAATTAAGTATGATTTAAGATCTGGGACTAACTACTTGAAATACTTGTTGTTCCTAAATTGCCTTAGACATTACCTCTATATTGGAGCAGTTGTTGCATTTAAAAGTAACTATGCAACAGTAGGTAGCTGACTTATTGTTTGCTTAATAATCCTGTTTTGATGGATAAGTTTATTCAATGTTTTATCATTTTCTTTGTAATCAGGTCAGATTTCCCTCAGCCTGCTAGCCAGGGGAGCTGGGGTTCTAAAAGTGTTCCCATGAAAGGTAGTTCACCTGGATCATTGAGTCGACAAAAATCTGGGAGTGGCAAACTGACTGAGCGATCTCTACCATTATCACCTGCCTCTTCACAATCGTTGCTGAAACTGAAAAAAGATGCCATGACAAAGAATTCTGGTAAAGACATTCTGATCATTCTTTATTTCAACACTGTTAATTGCAATTTCCACTTGCTTGGGAATTCTGTTTAATTTAGCCCCTTTATATATATCTACTCCTTTTGATTGGGTCATTGTTGATAGTTTAAATAGGGAGTTACTTTCTTCCTTTTTAAATTTCAGAAGCCAAGGACTTCAGAGTTTGGTGTGAGAATGAATGTGTTAGGCTTATTGGGACAAAAGGTATTTATGATTTCAGATTTGTTTTCCATGCTATGCTTTGACAGATTAATCCAGATTTAGATTGATTCAAGAATGTTAACTAACAAATCTATTTCACCTAATATTATTGTCCCCTAAAGAACAGTTCAATACTTGTCCGAATGTACTCAGGCATTTGGTGATCACTTTATCTTGAACTTCCATTTAATGTCGTCTTGACTAATTTTGGGGTGGCAGATACAAGTTTCCTTGAGTTTTGCTTGAAGCAATCAAGATCTGAAGCAGAGATGTTTCTCACGGAAAACCTGGGATCATATGACCCTGATCGTGAATTCATTGATAAATTCCTCAATTGCATGGACTTACTACCACCAGATGTTTTGGAAATAGCTTTTCAAACCGTGAATGATCAAAAAGCTGCTGGAGGCATGATATCTGGAAATACAGATATACAGGAGCTAGGTTACACTGATGAATCCTTCTCAAAAGGTGGAAAGAAGAAAGGCAAGAAAGGAAAAAAGGTCAGCTCTTCAGTTTTGGGATTTAATGTCGTGAGTAACCGGATCATGATGGGTGAGATCCAGACGGTAGAAGACTAATATTAACACAAGTTACTGCGGAACGTGTAAATATTTTGGCCGTATTTTGTATTTTGTAAGTAAATTGTTTTTTTTTTCTTTTTTAACACTAACAGTAGCAGCATCAAATTGTATCTGCTCAAGCAATTTTGTTGTCTTAATGTCAAAAATTTTGACGTTTGATCACGCTGACAAACCTTGTGTCAGCCTTAACTTGATTCAATTAATTTGCTGTTTATCTTTTGTAAGCAGGCTAATTGATTCGTAGGCAGTCTGTAGCATTGTAAAGGCCTGATTGGAAAAACTGTTCTGTTTCTATTTATTTATTATATTTTTTGTTACCTTTTTATTATATTGTGTTTTAAAGAATTATACAAGATAGGGGGGAAATGACTTTTCATTGTTTCTTTTGGTTATATAAAAATGAAAGTATGAAAACAGAAAATAATGTGATATTTTAGTAATTAAAAGTTAAATCAAATGACTCTTGATATTAAGTGATTTAAATTTCACTATGTAGTTTCAACATCTAACATTTTATATTGATATTTTCTTAACTACTTGAAAGCAATAGTTGGAATTACAATTGCTTGCAATCAATAGTTGATATTAACAAAGTTTAATTTCTAATAGTTGCGTATAGAAAATGTTTCACGCGTGTATGGGAAAGCCTTTTTGGTTCCATTTCATCTGTTTGTAACAAATTGTGATTATAATTGGTTATAATTATAATAATTTAATTTTTGAAGCTATTCCAAACACTTGAGACAAGAGCGGATGCATATAACCAACTACGGGAACTCTACTAAAAAAATTTCTGGATCTATCACTATCTAAACACTGTAGAAAATAGAACTGATTATGTCGTAAGAATCTCTTTTCTGGTCCCATTAAGTACTTGATAGTTACTTGATAGTTGTTATTAGAATAGGCAACATTGGTAATGTTTATATTTTCTATTACAATTGTTCTTGTATGATTAAAAATGATAAGAACTTGAAAATGAATATTTTTCAAACAGTATCTTCAGGTCATTTTCCAATTATTTTTAATGCAGAACTTTTCTCATCTGCATCTCTTCTTGGGTTTGAGAGGTGTGTATAGTTATATTCTGTGTTCGCTTGTGTGAGGAGTAAGCATAAGAAATTTTAGGTCTCGGTAAATGCATGACAACACTAACGTGATATATACAAAAATATGATCAATAGTTGTCCCTTACACTGGTAAGCATTACGCAAGTAGTTTAATTTCAATCCTGAAACCTATGAAGATATTTATTATTCATTTGGGAGGTATGGTAAAAGGGACTAATTGGAATGCTTCCTCTTCATAAGCGCTCGGCTTCACTCTGAGACCAGCCTAACAGTATACATAGGTAAGTTCAATGCATTGCATACAATACAAGAAAAATGAAAGATTCTAATTATTGATCACTGTCGACTCTACTGTGCTACTCTTGGCTTGCTCAATTTTTCTTGATCCCGTGATGCTCTGCACATGCCCGTCATCAAAAGTGAGAACATGATTTTTCTCTTAATAACTGAGCAAGTTGAATTGTAGTTAAAATTATGGGAAGAAATAAAATATAGTAAGGCTTGTGATGACACTGTGCTTAAGGATTTTTTTTCCTTACATAAATTCCGGATAGACTTAAGTGACAAACTGTAAAAATATTATTTTAATTAGCACGTCCAAACACCTAGTGAAGATTCTTAAAAATAAATTAGGCTCACCGAGTGTGATTGAAGAGGAAGAGATCGCAGAGACATTTTGGCAATTTCTGAAACGGCAACGTCTCGGACGGCAGGAACATCACTCATCAATTGCTCGTAAGCAGCTTGAAAAGCTTCCCACCAAAACTTTGGTAATCTAAATCCAATGGAACTTGTGTGAGTGCGACTGTACACATCCCACATGTGCCTCACCATCTTCTCTCTCTCCTCCACCTCCTATTTCCCAATTCAATTAATGCCAAACCAAGCCAAAAATAGAAACAAATTATTACTAGTTCAGAAATTGTTGTGTCTTGTCGGGTACGTACCAGTACATCGAGATCTTCAAGAATGGTAGAATCCAAGTCATGGTTGTTGCCTGCGGACCATTTGAGGGTGACGGAGCCAGCCAACATGGACCAAAGAGCTATAAAGATAACCGCAGCTAAGACCCACAACAACAAGTGCAAGTGCCTCTTGCGGTTGCCGTTTCCAGCATCATGGCTCCCTCTCTGTGTCATGGTTTTGGTTAAAGGTGAGTGATGCTACTTTGCTTTGGGTAAGGGTTGGTTGTTAAGGTGGTGAAATAATAATAATAATAATAATAATAATAATAATAATAGTGTGAAAGGAAGAGGTTAGTGGGTTTGGCATCCACTTGAATTTCATGGTGAGTGCTGCTGGCCAAAAATTATAACTCTCAAGTCAGACATTCAGACTTTCACTTTCTTCATCTGCTCTTCGCCATTCACTATTTTGTGGTTGACCCACCCACGCACCATACGAAAGGCCAAATTCAATTAATAAAGGATTAATTCGTTACTATCGTCTTGTCTTCATCCTCGCCAGCCATGGTGGCAATGCCCTATTTAATTTACTTTATTCAGATTTGACCTTTTTGTTTTATTTTTCATTTTTTACTTGTTAAATAATAATGTCGTCAGCATAAACTATGTGAAAACTTTTTATTTAAAATTTTGACAGTTTCATCTATTATAATTCTTTTTAAGTTTAAATATTTATTTTTATAATATTTTTTATGGTTTCAAAAAAA
>JAMLFT010011307.1:0-11194 GCA_026544285.1 Pachyrhizus erosus
AATTTTGATTAGAATTAGAAACTGTTTCAAATAATTTCTCATAAAAATTATTTTAAAAAAATATTTTATAATATTAAACAAACATAAATTAAATTTATAATTTTCTAATTTCTAAAAATAATCACTAAATTATTTTACTTTAGAATTACGTTTTTAATTGGTAACAAACATGCTTAGTTTTATAATAATTTAAAATTCACTAATAGTGTAAATAATTTTATATTATCATTTTATTTTATATTAACACGTGTGTTAAGGTTTTTATGATGTTGTTTGTTATAATAATTATTTAAAAATATAATTTGAATTATTTTTAATTAATTAATAGTGTAAAAATATTTGAAGTGATATTATATACATATTAAAAAAGTTTAATGACTATGAATTATAATATTGTATAAATTTAGGAATAAGAAAAAAGACAAAAAATATAACATAAGTAAGTAAGGTCGGAAGATAAAGGTTGTGAGAGAATAGTAAAAAATGTCAACAACAAACTTGGTCTATATAGGATAAAGTTTGAATATAAGGGTTGAATAAGATTTTAGCCATCTATCTAAGAAAATAAAGGAATTGAAGAGGAAAGTTGATATGTTGCAAAATAAACAAATGGATGGGAGAGAAAATTGTGATAAACATTTCTTGGAGGAGGAGAGGAACCTTGTCAAGTTACTACACCAAGAGAAAATATGATAGACCCAATGTTTAAGAGAAAATTGACTTAAACATGAAGATAAAAATATAAAATTATTTTATAGTAAAGTTTTTCAAAGGAAAAGAAAGATGAATAAAATTAACAAGATAAAGGATGATGTAAGGAAAATGTGTAAAGAGGAAAAAGAAATTGTACATGTATTGTTTGGTTATTTCTCTACTCTTATCACCTCTTTTATTCTTAAGATTTTTTACCAAGTGAGTTCATTGATAAATGAAAGAATCACATATGATGTCCTTGATAGGTTAAATTTAGAGTTTATAAAAAAAGAAGTTAAACAAATGCATCCTACTAAAGTCGTAAGTATTGATAAAACATTGGAGAAGACCCAATTGCTACCAATATTATAGGTCTTGCTTTAGAAATTTAAAACAACAAATGAGACCTAATTGTCATCAATAAAACATTGATTATCTTGATTTCTAAGAAGAAGAAGTCATTACACGCAAGTGCCTTCTAACCTATAAGCTTATGTAACATGTTCAAATTTTTTATTAAGACAATAGTAAGTAAAGTGAAACAAATCCCTCCTATAATATAAGCAAGAACCAAAGTATTTTTTTTGTTTTAAAAAGATGTCTTACGATTGTTTTTACTATATAAAAAAAATGAAAGAAAGATTATATGACTTAAAGTTAAGTATCTCAAAGACATATGATAAAGTGATGTGAAATAACATCTTAAAATCTATAAGATTTTCTAATAAATAAATCTATCTTATTACAAGATGCATCTCTTTGATTTTTTTTCTTTATTTTTATAAATAAGCAACTTTATATTAAATTCTTATTGCATAAGAATATATACATAAAAGAGATTTCTGTCATTCAACCTTTTTTATTCTAGGTGTATAAACATTTTTTACTTTATTGCATCAATCATTAACTAAGAATCAAATTCATAAGATTAAGTATGCCAACTAGTCCATTCTTTATCGATTATTTTTTTAATAAATAATAATATTATTTTTATAAAAATAAATACACAAGACACAACACATTTATTTCTTCTATTATAAAAGAGTAGAGACAATTCTCACTTAAATCATATTTAATAAAGTTGAGTTAAATTTATATCTACGAATATAAGAGAGTTGGTAATAGAGATTTATCATGACAAATTTTAAAAAATGAAAGATAATAAAAGTAAACGTTAAAAAAAATTAAAATCATATTTAGGTGTAACGAAAGATGCTTAAAAAAAAAAAACAGAAGCAAAAGAGAGAGGTAAGCTACCCGATGAGCAATAGCCGCAGCGCAGGGGTGGCATACTGAACATCTCAACAGATGGTTTTGTTTAGATTCCTCTCAGCACAGCCCCATTGAAAGTGGTTTCTGCCTCATCGAGTGAGTAGTTGAAAGAAAGGGTTGGGAAATTCTACTTTCAGATTCTTAGTATATATATATATGCCAACAATGCATGCTACCTCTAGAAAACTTTTCAATTCCTTTTACCGAACCATTTCCTCTTCAACTTTTCCACCTCCTCCCGTTGTTTCTTCCCGAAGAGTAGTTGTTACTGGTAAACCCTAACTAACTCTCTTTCACTGTCTATTGATTCCATATTATGTTTTAGTGCTCTGCTGATATTTCATTTGATGATCTTTTAGGGTTAGGCATGGTGACACCTCTTGGTTGTGGAGTCGACACAACATGGAAGCGTCTCATTGATGGGGAATGTGGAATAAGGGCATTGTCTTTGGAAGATCTCAAGATGAATGGTTTTGATAAGGAAACTCAGTTAAGTGCCTTCAATCAGTTGACATCCAAGGTTGCTGCTGTTGTTCCTACTGGAACCAATCCGGGTGAATTCAACGAGCAAATTTGGCTTAATTCTAAGGTATTTTTACAATTATTGTTATTTGCTACAGTGGTAGATGGCATTCACATTTTTTTGTTATAGCGAGTACTTAATTAGAGGTCTCTCTGTAGTTAGGTGTCAAAATTTTCTGTTGACAATTTGGATGTTCTTTTGCAATACAGCAATAGGTGTTATGTTAAATAAGTAAATGAAATAGAATTATTTAATTGTCAAGAGCTCATGAAGGCTGTCATGTACCACTGTCAAAAAATTTCAAGGGCAAATATCAACTATTATATTTTTGCTAACCTGATGCTACTGTGTGTGTTGAAGTTTTAATATAACTATGTGTTGAAAATATGACTGTATATATGCAAACATTCAAAGAATGGTGGACGTGTAATTGTATTTACAGATCAGTGTTAGATTGTATTTTCTCACCACCACTAAATATTTGCAGATAATCATACTTCATATGAACAACTTCTTAAACCAAATCTACTAGATTATATTCTTACTGGAACACGAGTTTCTTTTTAATGTTCTACCAAAAAGAAAAGTCAAATTATTTTTGGATGAAATCATGGCTGCTCTCTTTAAATTAGAAGGAGAAAACTTGCTAACATGAAAAGTAACCCACTAACCTGCAGTGCCAAAAGGAAAAGGACCAAGTTGGCTACGTGTTGTGTAGTTTCTTCTGGTTTTAACATCGTCTGGTATTGGTTTGCTTTTACTTATACATGCAGGACATGAACTTCTATTATGCTTATTGATGTCATTGTAGTACTGTGACATTTCCCTTAGGACCATCGATCAATAGCAAGATTTATAGCGTATGCACTATATGCTGCTGATGAAGCTCTCAAGGATTCTAATTGGTTTCCCACTGAGCAGGATGATAAGGAAAGAACGGTATGCATTTTTTGAATATGGGTAATAATAAATCATTTTTCGACTTCCCTTGCAGCTTGTATTTTGACTTCAAAAACTTTCAGGGGGTGTCTATTGGCGGGGGAACTGGAAGCATTAGTGACATCTTAGATTCTGCACAACTGATTTGTGAGAAGGTCAGTTAGTTGAAACTCACTGGTATTGAAGAACTTTGATGATCTTTCCCTGTTTAATTTTTCAACAAGTGCTTTTAGTTATGGCAGAAAAATGATTTGGTAATTTAAATAAACTATACCGTATTTGATAATTACTTCTCCTCTCCTGAATACAGCGTCTTCGTCGCCTTAGTCCATTTTTTATCCCACGGATATTGATCAACATGGCATCAGGTCATGTGAGCATGAAATATGGTTTCCAGGTGAACATACTACTTTCTACTGACTGATATTCTACACTACAAAAATAAATGAACTCCTAGCCTCCTTCAGCTACTGGAGTGCTGAACAGGCAACTGCATTTTCGTTTACTAACTTATATATATGTGTGTGTGTGGATTTTAAGATGAAAATTATTTGTATATTGCAGAATGATTTGACCTCCCATAGAACAGATGTCGGGAATATATCTTGCTTTCATGTTTCTTCATCTTATAATAATTTCTAGCATCATTATCCAATAAGAAATAACAGCCTTCTGAAACAAAATAATTTCTTTCATGTTAATTTGGATATGAGAAATTATATGTCAATCAGCTTTAAGAGATTAGTTACTAAAACAAACATGATATATCTTCCTGTAGAACAATTATAAGTTTATAACATATGTCACCAAAATTATCGGAAACATAAGATAGTAAAGCTACTGTTGTTGCAGAGCTATTGGAATATTGTTCTATGCTATGACCTTTTCAATTATTAATAATCCTGAGCATCTGAAGAACTTGTTTCCTTTTCTTGAATATAGGGACCTAATCATGCTGCAGTCACTGCATGTGCCACTGGTTCACATTCTATTGGTGATGCAATGAGAATGATTCAATTTGGGGATGCAGATGTTATGGTGGCTGGGGGCACAGAGTCCAGCATTGATGCATTATCAATTGCAGGATTCTGCAGGTAAATTATGATAAATGCCCTGCGTCCTCTGTTATTGTCAACCATTTTAATAATTACTCCCTCCATCCCAAAATGATTGCGGTTTTAACATTTGAAAAATGTTTCAAAATAACTAATGTTTGTCATTCAATGAGATATTAAAACATTTATTTCAATTTTACCCTCTAATAAATATTATTGTCTTGAAAATTTTAATAATATATTTATTGAAAATAAAAAAGAGAATAAGAATATTTTAGTAAAATTGTTCTTTAATAAATGCTATTTTCTTGAAATACTTACTTTTTTTAATTTGTACGAAAAAACATTAAACACCAATCATTTTGGGATTGAGGGAGTATTGTCCTTTTTCCCCTCTGATATTTCAAATCTGATATTGGAGACTTGCAGGTCTCGGGCTTTGACAACAAAATATAATTCAAGCCCAAAGGAAGCATCACGACCATTTGATAGTGGTCGAGATGGGTTTGTGTAAGTATAATGACATTGTAAATTTGTTTCTGATTATAATCATATGTTTGTTTTCTGACTACAAATTATTTGGTTTGCATGGTTTATTTTGCTGCTTATACCAAAGTTATACTTTTACTCAGGATAGGTGAAGGTTCTGGAGTCTTGGTTTTGGAGGTTGGTTAAGAAATTTGTTGTGTATCATCTATCCCTCCAATTCCTCTTGACCTACTTTATTTATAATATTTGATCTTTCTTATATATTTGTTTCTCTTATCTTTTAGGAATTTGAGCATGCAAAAAATCGAGGAGCCAAAGTCTATGCAGAGGTTCGTGGCTATGGGATGTCAGGTAGTTTGTTGCAGGATGTGGGGTTTTCTTCTAGCTTTAATTTTATGTTTGGTTGACTTCTTTCATGTTGATTTTAACTAGGTGATGCATACCATATAACTCAACCTCCTAGTGATGGGAGAGGTGCCATTTTGGCCATGACTCGTGCTTTAAGACAGGTGACTTTTGTCTTTCTATATTGATTTGCATTGTTATGCATGATTAGAGGTTCTGTTGGCTGAGCTGCCAACTTTTCATGTATACATGTCTTGATGGTTGGCCTGCTATTCTTTGTCTACTTTTCCCCTTTTTTTTTACTTGTATTGTCATATAAATATTGAGATGTACTCCCTGTTTGTGAGTATGGATGGCAATCAAACCAAGATTCATAGGTACCCATAAAAATTACCCACAATGGGTAGGATATTCTCCCGTCAAGTGTGACTAGGTCACGTACTGGTAATTACCTAAACAAATTTGTGGGTATGGGTACACGTATGGGGTGCTATACGACCCAACCTTATCCATGCCTGTATTGCATATTTATTATATTTTAGAATTTGAAAGTTTTCTAAATGATTTTTTTAAATTAAGTTAAAGAATTTTTTGCAATGCTTTATAATTAGAAATTAGATTATCATTGAATATTTTCTTCACATAAGTTACATATTTAACTTTTGATTGAAGCTTTATTTTATTGGTTTTTCTTCATTAATATTAATATTGTAATAACATTCATGTCATCTGTTTGTCAAACAAACACATAATGCGAAATCATATTCAAGTTAACTAAAATACAGGTAATAGGTCTGGGTGTATATGTATCTAGCGCGAGTAAGGGTATGGGTATTGAAGTTCCTACCCATGCAGATATGGGTCAGAGTACGGATAATTTTTTAAAATGCAAGTTTGAGGACAGTTATTATAATACATTCACCTAAACCTTACCCAATGCCATTCTTATTTGTGAGGTCAATCATGTTCAGGGAGCGGAAGGGTCTGCTATGTCACGACGATAAGTGTCCACACAAGAGATCAGCATTAGTTAGATGTTACCTAAGCTTGAAAGTAAAATGAAATTATCCTGTTAAAGAGTAGTTACTTCAGTGCATTCAGCATTTATTATATAAGAGCGATCTATATGCCTATCTAGCAGAAATTAAGTGTGAACAATTAGGAGTTGAACTCTTTTGCGATATTGTAGTTTTGTTTGCTCTGTGCATTAAGTTTAGCCATAGTCTAGGTGTTCATTTTTAAATAATTGCTTTTTCATGATGTGCAGTCAGGTCTTCCTCCTTCTGAAGTGGATTACATAAACGCACATGCTACATCTACACCTTTGGGCAAGTGAAGTGGACCTTTACTGATTCCAACAATTTAAGCTTGAATGTTATTATTTTAAATACTTCATCTGTGTGTTTGTGCGTTTGTTGGAAATTGTCTCACCAAAATCCTTTATATAGGCGATGCAATAGAAGCTAATGCTATCAAAACCATGTTCTCTGACCGGGCAAGCTCATCTGCTTTAGCACTCTCCTCCACAAAGGTAAAGCATACTGTATGACCAACAAATTATATACTTATTGACTGTATAATCTTAAGTGTTGGTTGCTTCTTAGCTGTTAGATCTCACCTATGGGAGATGCCATTTAGTTTTTGTTTTATTTGGCTGGGGAGAACAATGATTAATTGAAGTAATTTTTTCAGGGGGCTATTGGTCATCTCCTAGGTGCTGCTGGAGCTGTTGAAGCAATTTTTGCAGTTTTGGCAATACGAAATGTAAGCAATTTTTTTTATTTTTTTCCGTACTTGAATCAAGAAGTTGTGGGGGAGGCATTTTTGCACATGCTGTTGCTTTTGAGCTTAATCTAGAGCCAGGCCTGTATATTTAATCTAATAGAATTGTTTCTGTGATGTTCTTATTACAGGGAATTGCTCCATTAACTCTTAATTTAACTAAGCCAGATCCCGTGTTTGGTAATGGTTTCATGCCATTGTCTGCTTCTGAAGAAATGCCGATTAGAGTAGCTATGTCGAACTCTTTTGGTTTCGGAGGCACAAATGCGTCCCTACTTTTTGCTTACATTGGTTCGGGCTGATTAGATATTGCATCCCATTCCATTGGCATTATTTAACAAGAGCTGATTGTCTCATGCTGAGGAGAGTGGCCTAAAGTTCTTGGCAGCGTGCATGTGCTTGAATTTTATGTCCTGGCATGTACATTTTGACGCTGCTATTAGTTTTGCTCGTTAGTTTTTTAATGTCATTTGTTCTTTAAACTATTTGGAACGCAGTGTTGATGACCATTCATATAACTTAAAATGAAATTTTAATCCAATATAGGTTACAATTTTCTGGTTAAGTTTTGTTAACAAATTCCTTAAATGTATTGTTTAAAAAAATAGTTCAGTAGGTCATCTCAACCTCTAGAAGCCACATTGCTTCAGCCGAAGCAACATCGATTGAGTCAAATTTTCACGCTCTGGACACTCAGATCGGCTCACAAGAATGAATTATTAGGAAAATGCAATATCAGCTCGCTCGACATAATATTGACCCCATTCAACCTTGTCACATCGAACCCAGATGACATGGTATCCAAATACACACAATCCATGTGGCCATCAACCCACATGGCAGAGTCCTAACAACTTTTCCCTCCAAATAACCTTTTATAAAGGGGTTTATTTACGATGGTATGCAACCTCTCATGATTTCACTTTCACGAACTAACTTTGGCATCAAGAGTCCCTGTAGGTGCTGCAACCAAAGACTTCACGGAAAGCCTGAGCCACTTTGATAGCCGTTAGCTACAGTTGAGCCTCACCAGAGATCTTGTAACTAATATCTTTGCAATTTATCCTTAACACATTTAATGGATGTTATTAAATATTTTAATTATTTTAAAAAAGTAAATATTAAGCTATTTTTATGTTAATATAATTGATGCTTTCATTTTGATTTTCTTTTTGGTTAATCAATACTTTATTATTTTTTCTTTTTGAACTATAGATTTGGATCTAATTTAATCTTACAAAATCAATTTGTAAAATAAAGATTTCCCCTCCTCACATTTATATACACTACTTTAACCTTATCATTAATTGATATAAAATTAAATCATCACCCTTGAGGTTGTAATTAAAATAATCCTCAAAGAGGTTGCAACTAAGACAAACTAGGAGGATTACAATTAAGTAACTTTTCAAAAATCTTCCTCATGTCTAAGACTTCTAGCCTTGTGACATATACAAATGACCCAATAATTAACTTCAATACCATCTAGTTACACACTAAGTCAAGATCACGTGGATTATGTGGGAGACCAACAAAAACAAGAACCACGAAATATCAGTTACATTGTTTGTAAAAAAAATTTGCATCAAGAATGCATTAAGTTGTTATATTCAATAATCACATAATCAAGCTTACCAAGATATGTTCACATGTTTATATTCTCAAGCTTGGTGGACAATATAGCAGTCACTACACTAAAGAGACAATCAACATCATTGGAGTATACTTTCTTGGCTTTATTCTAAACCTTGTAACAAGTTGGAAATGCTTGGTATTGAGATTCAAGGTTGGGAGCAATCGAGAATCAAATGATGTTGCACAAAGAGACACCAATTTATTACTAACGAGCTTGATCTTTAGCGGGAATGTCCATAACCAGAGTGGTCAAGTGGTTGGCATGGCCTTAACCTCAAAACCATAGTTGGATAACAGCTACCAAGGTATTACAATTGGCTGATCCACTTTGCTTTTCAATTTTCACGTAGGATTAGAGGGACGTTTGTAAACGCCGCTATAGAGCCAGGGGTGGTCAAAGGGGGAATCGCTAGAAGCTACGAAAAACATCCAAATACGCTGAAGGTAGAGGGGGTTGAGGAGGAGTCGTCGACAAGTGTGTTGGAAAAAGTGGGGCGTGTGGCAATGTGTGGGTCAAATGGCGTAGGGGATGCTACAGTATAGCAATTTCAATCTCATGGTTGCATCGGAGAAAAGGTGGCATTATGGTGGCCAAAAAAGTTGCCTAATGGGGATGAACACTCTGTGCTTATAGAAAGAGGCACCCACCGTGTGAGAAGGAAAGAAAAAAGAGGATAGAGCCCTAAAACTCTTTTTGGCCAACATTTCTTTTACTTATATTTATATGTGCTTTTAGAAGAAAATTTAATTTTAATAAAAAACCACCTAATCATGTTTTTCCTCCAAACAAGATTATGTTAGACGCTACCAAACATTTGTTTTAGAGTATACTGATAAATCAAACAAACTTATTTTTATTGGATTAAGAAGCCATTATGATATGAAGGATTTCTAATTGTGTTAGGATCGGGAGTTGAAGTGGTCAAAGTTTTTCTTATGCAGTTTTATCTATATAATTGAAATGAAATCAGTATTTAAACTATTTTTAAATGTCTATACTATTTGAATACTACTAATTCGAAATTTTAGTTGTAAGGGCCAAATAGGTATCAAAAGGAGAGAAAAAAGTCCTTTTAAAATGAACAAAGTTTTGAGACAATTAAATAGTTAGCAAGTTCTGAGTTTCAAAGAAGAAAAATTGGTTGGTATGAAATAAACAAACATATCAAGGAATTGGTCAAGTGAAATAAGACATAATCAAGAATGTGACAAGTCGCAAGTTTGTGTTCTTATTTATTTATTTAAAATAAGATAAATATAAGTATTTTTATAAGTACTTTTTAAGTTCAAAGCCTTTTCTTGTCTTTCACTGGGACATCATCTACTTTCTCTAAATTTTCGTTAGAAATAAATACATGTCTTTGTGAAATTAACATCATTTTTTTTTTTCATGAGGTCGGTTTATGCTACTAGCGAAGTGGGGATCAAAGTGGAACAGATGACTAAAAGTAATCAAGAGGACACCGCATGATAAATAATTAATTTAGTTTCAATCAATTTTTTTATAAATGTTCTTGGAGGATCTAAAATGTATTACGAAAATTGATTTTTAATTAAATTTTTTTATGGATCAGCCATTAGCTTGGAATTAAATTTGAAAAAATAGTTTATGTATTCATAATATAAAATAAATAATCTAATCACAAATAATTATGTATGATAAATTTATTGAATTTTATAATAATTAATTTAAAAATAATTAATAATAATTTTTGATTCATTGAAAGTGAACTTTTTATACTAATATTATATAATTATTAAATTTATTAAATTTTATAATAATTTTTATTTTAAAATTTTATTGTCAATAATTAGCCATTTTATTTTATAATAAAGTTCTCTTGAGAACTTAAATTTTTATTTATTTTTTATTAGTCAAGAACTTAAGTTTGTTTATAATTGCATTATTTTAACCATATTAAAAAGTAAATCTCACACGATTCAAAATGTTTTGTTTGATTTTATCAAAAAAAAATATTTAATAGAATCTCTCTATGTTAACGTATATTTATTTATTTTTTAAGTTGAAATACATTAATAAGCAGTATTATCAATATATTTTAAAATAATTTTTAATTATAATTTACTAATGTGTTTCAACTAAAAAATAAATTTATATATTTAACAAATTTTATACACATTCGTTAACATACATACATATTTTTTAATTGAAATATGTTAACAAGTTATATTAAGTATTTTAGGATAATATTTAATATAATTATTATTTATTAACATATTTGAACTAAACAATGAATGTATATCATTAAATATCTCTATATATAATGCATTCACATTCATCTCCACACATGCATATCCACACACTCGCACTCACAATATAGAAATAAAATAATTTTTTTGATTTTTAATATAATGTACCATTTAAAAAAATTGATAATATTTTTTATAAGATATTTTGTAATTTATATGAAATATTATTTTTTTATTATCTGTTCTTATC
>JAMLFT010011308.1:0-11194 GCA_026544285.1 Pachyrhizus erosus
AAAAAATGTTACTATAATTTTTTTAAATATTAAAAGAAATTAATATAATATATAAAAAATGTAAGTATAATATTTTAAATATTAGAAAAATTAGTATAAAAAATAAAAAAATAATATTAAATATAATTTATATAAAACACAAGAAACATCAATATAATTTGTTTATAATTTATTATTTTGGGTGCCACAAACAGTTGAAATGCAAAGTGAGTAATGTGGCATAAAGATGCCGATTTTGATTCCTCAAGAATGTAGAAATTAATTTAATTGAGAGCTCTTTCAGTGAAAATATATACTACATATCTATAGTGTTGCTTTTCACTTTTCATATACTGTGATATTCTTAAAACAGTAAGAGTTGCGACAAGCTGTAAACCAGTAACCCCATTATAACAAATGATAAGAGCAGCAGCAGCAAAAACTGACATCATATATACATAGTTTCCTCTTCTTCAATATTTTTATTTAAAAGACTATATAAAGTGGGGTTATAGATATAATTATCATGTAAAAATGTGTACAGTTTTCAAATATTTTTAAAATTTGTGTATGATTAAAAATATGACATTGTCTTTACTGATTTATATTAAGCAAAACGCTAATAATATTCTAACACTTTTTTTATCCATTAAAACTAACAAGAAAAATCACAAAATTTATCGAGTTCTACGCTAATAAATCTCTTGCATGATTTTATAATTTTCAAATGAATAATATTTTAGAAAGAATGCGTTGAAGGCACGTTGGTGTAACATTGTTCTGTATATTAATTGGTTGTGAGTGAAGTGATGGAGAAGAGATGAAAGGGGCAATGATTACCGCCACTAGTAGACCAATCTCCACAGAAGCAAACAGTACTCCGAAGAAGGCACCAGCGCAAGCAAGAAAGTCAATCTTATCAACCTTCCAAATTTTGTAAGCTTCAGAGACGTCAATGAGTCCTGGGAGGGCAGAGAGGATCACAGAAGCAAGAATAGCTATTGGCGTATAATACAAGAGTTTTGTCAAAAACTGCAGTGATATCAAGACCGTGATGGCCATCACAATGTTTGACACCAAAGTTTCACACCCAGCCGCATAATTAACAGCAGTACGCGAGAACGAACCTGCCCCAATTAATATTTGATTAACCCATTAAACAACAACAAAATTAACATAATTTTCTGTTAATTGGTAGTCCTTGTCAAACCAAAGCACCTTCGTCCTATGATAAAATCATTTTACCTAGCTAGCTACCTCTCAAATAGCATTCTTATTTTACTTTTTCCAATAACCAGAGGTCAAAGGGGGAGAACGTCATGGATTGATTAATTCAATTATTTAATGATTTTGGAATATTGCTCTTATGCATGCTTTCCAAAAGTAATGATAAAGGACTGGAGAGATACCCAAAATAAAATAGAATTTAATATACGTGTTCGTACGTAGCATTTCATCCTGATTATAAAAATCTTTCGTGTATATATTGTCTTTCAAAACATTTAATTGGTAAAATTGTGAGAAATGCAATAACAATATAAACCTATATATAAATTCCGAAATATACTTTTGACTTTTAAAGCCTAAAAAAATCTTTTATATACTTTTTGGTTTGCATAAATTAAGAAGAGAACAAAGAAAACTATATGTTAATTAGGAGATCGATCATGCATCTAAAGGACTTGCACATTCTCTCCTTCAGCACAAAATTAAAACACATGTATTTGAAGTTGTTCTTGAAGGTATAATCAAATGTCACTCGCGTATTGATTTATTCAACCTTCCACATTAATTTATCGTCATAACAGTTCAAAGAAGCATTTGAAAATAACTTAATTAACATACATAATATCACATGCAAATCCAATTTTGTTATTTTCATCTCTCTGTAGTAGTTGAGAATTATGTATACTTTGATAAAAGAATTATATACCAGTTGCAACGTAGCAGGAGGTGAAAGATCCTATGATGTTTGTCAAACCTATTGACATCATCTCCTTGTTTCCATCGAGTTGATATCCTTTGATGGATGCAAAAGATCGCCCAACAGCAATAGATTCCTATAATGGGTAAGGCACCATCTAAGTTGTCTCAACATGAAATGGAAAATAAGCAAACAAACAAACAAAAATATAATTAAGGGAATATGGCAACTTCATATATTGCACTATGTATAATTATAATTGGCTACTCACGGTAAGGGCAACTACAGAAACCACTAGTCCAATTTTAGCCACATCTCCAATGTAGGGATTGTTGAAGTCTAATTGATGGATGGAGCTTGGATTCAACCCCCCTTTGACATGTTTCACAATGTTAACGCCATTTCTATCGGCTCTTGTCAGAAACACAACTAGAGTTGACAAAATAACAGATACAAGAGGAGAGATTGATGCCAACCAGAACAGCTTCTTCTTCCTTTTACCCTGGGAAGCTAGGGAATTAGCTCAAATTTCAAACTAGAACTACACGCAAAAGAAGGAATTGAAAAAGGACTTAGTAAGAGATGGTTCATCCATATCGCTCACCAGAAATCTCGTCGTTAGGATGAAGACCAAGAACGAGCATCCAAGGATAAAATTTCGAGGGTTCCACTGTAATTCAACATTTATATGTTAGCATTGTTGTGAATTTTTAGATGTATTTTTAAAAGGTAAAGTTTCACGTTGTTTAAAATAATTTTGTATAGAGAATTTATATATACATTCTGTGATATAGATTTTCTAAGTGACTAATAAGAGATTAAAGTGTTGTGTGTATGAGGTTGAGTTATCTTAATGCAAATTCATTAATTTATTTCTTTATGCATCATGTAAATTATTTATTTTTTATTTAATAAAATTTTAGTTTTGAATTTAAATTTTGAATTCAAAATTAATAAACTTAATTTTTAGTGTGATACAGTAACGAAATTTTTGAATTTTTTGTATTGATTATTTTTTAGATTTTGGTTTAAATATGTATTAATTGTTTTCAGATTTTCATTAATAATATTTTTTTTATCATTTTATCATTAGAATGTTTAATTACCATTTTAATTATTTTTTAATCATTTTTTTAAATATTTAAATGTTTCTTTTTACCTCTATATACACATAGTTTTTTTTATATCAATTTTACACACTAAAAAAAATAAATTCTTCTCTTCCTCTTTAATAAATCCTAAAGAACAACGTTCGTATATGTTTCATAAAGTTAATTTTCATCATTTACATTGTTTTTGGACAACAAACATCAATATATACAATGATAATATATTTATGATCTTGTTTGTCATTGTCTTAAAAATATTGATTACGAAACTTAAAAAAAATTATTAAAAATCACATAAGAGTATATTTTAAAATTATAGAAGAGTTTATTATTACATATTCCAATAAAAAAAATTACTTTCTTAACAAAAGCTTTGTATTAGCATTATATTTATTAGTTGTTGGCAATTTTAATAAATGCATTTCTTGTGCATGTTAAATTGGAAGCTTGGAGAGATGAAATTATAATGAGATGTAAATGAGTGATTATTTTAGAATATCGCATAAAAAAATAAGTGATTATTTTTTAAAAAATAAATTAAATTAAACACGTACCGAATCCATCAAATCATATAAATAGCCAAATGTATGTGCTATATGTTTTATAATTGTTAAACATGCTTATGAATATCTATAATTAAATTTATTATTTATTATAATTATAATAAATATACTGAATGGTGAATTGGGATCTGGTCCCAAAACCATCTTTATTCTTAGTTCCCCTTCCCCACCAGCTCCCAATTTATAGGGAAAAGAAAGAAAAAGTAGCATACTGGATTATGAACTGCTTCCCAAACAGCTTTCGTGACAGAGACTATGTCGGTTTTGGTCGTAAAATGGGTGATTCCTAAGAGTCCCTTCAACTGTTGAAGCCCAATGACAATGGCTGCTCCTGCCACAAATCCAACGATTGAAGCATGGGATAGGAAATCCACAAGGAACCCCAGCCTGTTAAATGTTAATTGCCAAAGTCAAAAAAATCACTCACTATCAATAATAAATCACTCATCGGTAAATGACCACTACTAGTAATAGTTGGTTACCATATGGGAAAATTATAAAAATAATAATGAAAGGAACAAGAGCATAGTATATGGGTCTATGTTAATTGTTCACCTGAAGAGTCCGAACGAAGTTTGAAAGATACCAGCAAAGAGAGTAGCAAGCAAAATCAGCTTTGTATAACCCACTGGATCAGCAGCAGGGTCTACCAATTTCTCCATCATTGAGGATAACAGCAGAGAAACCACTGCCACAGGACCGATTGCTATCTCTCTCGAGGTTCCCATTACAGCATAGATAAGTGGTGGTACCACACTCGTATCTAAATGGTTTTATTACACAAATTAGTAATAAACCAGTATCAAATACCAAATTTACTATTAGAAAAGAAATAAAAATTAAGTGGCTTACAAAGGCCATATTGAGGATCAAGATGTGCTAAGGTGGCATACCCAATGCTCTGCATTGAAAATTGAAAATATCACACAAGAAGCAGAAGTTGTGTTATATCCATTGCAAGTGGTAGCTCAGCTCAATTATAAAAATTAATTAGAATTACATATATATGTATGTATGTATGTATGTAGGTATACCTGGGGAATACAGAGACTGGCAATAGTGAGGCCTGCAAGAAGATCTTTCCTGAACTTAGTAGCAGTGTAGTTTCTGCCCCAAGCAAAAATAGGAAAAAGGAGCTGCAAAAGTGAAAGGAGGAGTGTGGTGCAGGGTTGATCAGTGAGAGAGGAAAACTTTTGATGACAGTGGGAGATGGTTTTCCTGACAGAATCTGCAACCACACGCCAGGGACTTGGGGGCTCAGGAGCGTTAAGCACCCACTGAGACCTTACAACTTGCGCGTTCTTCTCAATGTCCACCTGCATCTGCACATCCTCTGCTTTGCAGGTCTCCATCGATGAAGAAGCCATCTTGAAGTGTTTGGGAGAACTTTGTCTCGTCAAAACTTATCCACTACACTCTCATCAGACTTACCTGTCAATTGCAGAGCTATCGAGTTGAAGGACTTGGAGGTTACAAACCACCCTTTATAGAACAACAAAAAGCCTTGCTTCAGTTTCACACCAAATAAAATATATATATAACACATCAACTAACGGATTCGTCAAATAATGTTGGATAAATTTCACATTTTACTGAGTGACATCAATTCAACACTCTTATATAATCGCATGCGAATAAGAGTTTTTCTCACTATCATACGTGAAAATATGATTTCCCACACAAGTGGATAACGTGATATAAAAATTTTCTTACTTACCATGATCATGAGTTTGAATTGTGAATATGTGTATTAAATCTTTGAAGAAAAAAAAAATATTTATAATGATGGTATTTAATTTAAACAAAGCCGTTCTTTGTAAAAAAATATATATATTTGTAATCTATATTAAAAAATTTCATAAACTAATTAAATGTAAAAATACTAAATTTTTTAATGATAGTAAATATATTATTTTTAAGAAAGTTGAAATAATAATTCAAGATGTTTTGAATCTGCCATTGGTACGCAAGTAGCCTTTTAAAGGCAGAACAAGAACAAGAACAAGGACGTCACGTCTAAGCAATTGCAAGGTTTAGAATGATCCTTGTATCGGACCTACATTTGACATTTCAAAGCTAACTTTCATAGGTCTGCTTGCTGAATGCTGACTTATATATACTTCATCACATACTCTGCATGGTTGTAATAGAATGTGGTGAAGATCACATGCACTCTAATGGCCTAGCCGTTTTTCGCCAAATCTATCCCTAAATAAGGCTATTGCGCCTCTAAAGTATGAATATAATCCTTCTTTTTTCACTTCCCTCATTTTCTCATCAACTTAAGAATGTTTCTCTGGATGCTTGCTAGAAATTGCTTCTGTCATGTACAGGTCACACCTAGTTTTGAGTTTCGAACAAAACATGTTTTCAAAGTTTATTAAAATCTTATTTTGCAAAATACATTTAATTAGGAATGGAAGATTTTCATGCTAAATGTCATTAATGTTCTAAGATGAAATTTAAATATGATAAAGTCACCTAATCATGCTTAATTACAATATAGGTCCAGAGTTCGTCCTACAATTGGTCGGATGACTTAATGAAGTTACCAAAATGTCAATGCTACAGGAAACAGGTTAGAAACCAAGAAAATATTAAAATATTGAAGAAGTTAATTAAGCTAATTAAGAAAGAACTAAAATAATTTCAAGTTAAATAACTTTATAAATATTTGTAATTTTATTACAATTTTAAATAAATATCAATAAGTTAAATTTCTTAACAAAGTTTTCACACTCTTCATTTTTTTCCAAATGGGTCTCTATTAAGGGATTATTTAGAATGGTTTATATAGAACTTATCAATTTAAACTTATGAGAGTAATTTATAACTTTCGTAAAAAAATTTAACTTTGTAGTGAAGTTTATTAATTTTTTTTTTACTTATGATAAAAAGTACTAATGTAATAAATTTATTAAATATATCTGCAATAAAAGTTTTTATTATTTTCCCTAATTTTATGTTATTTTTTCAAACAATATTAAGTAACAAATGAGGTTCCTATTAATTTTATTTTTTATCAATTATGGAATTTACCTTCGATCTTCAATACGATACTCAAACTTAACCATTTTATTATTGCTTATAACAATCCAATACACTTATCAGAATCCCATCAACCATCATGATTTCATATTTTGACTGAGTTTTTAAATAAAATGTTTCTGTTGATTCCAATATGAAGACTTTTTTTTTTCTTTCAACAATTAGGATTTTAAATAAAAAATAACATTAATAGATAAATTAACAATTTCACTTTGGCCTAAAAATAAAAGTAAAACAAAAAATAATTGACGCTAAATTTAACAAAAGGTTAATGATTTCACTTTGGTTCAAAGTAGGAAAAGGGTAATTAAGAGTTATAAAAAGATTGAAGGAGGTAAATTGAGAAAGAGTGAACTAACAGGTGAGTAAAAGTGTATTTTTTATACTAAATTAAAAATATATATAAAAAAGCATTTGAAGCTTTTAATTTTAAAAAAATCTAAAATAATTTAATAAAGAGAAAACAAGTTATTCTAAAAATAACTCTAAAAGAATCTTATTATTCTCATCGTTTGGTTGTAATGAGTAATAATTTTAATTATTAAATTTTAAAAAAATAAATGGTGAGATATAGAATAATTCTTAGAATTACTCTCTTCTAGTATAATTAATGAAGTATACATTTTTAATGAGGATTTGCAAATAACTTAATGTTTGATTGAAGATTTTTTTTTTTTGTCTCAAATCCTTAATATATTTAAAAGCTATATTAGGTATTGACTAGCTAATAATGGACTCTCGTAATATGATTAAATTTCTTAATTAGTGTTTATATTTTTCATTTAAAAGAGCTTGTCAAAGTGCCTTTGAAGTTATGAGTGTAGTAAAATGATATACCACTTAAGCTTGAATTTGAAAATTTATAAAACTTGCAATATTGTATAATTGAATGTTGAGTGATTTTCTTTAATAGGCAAAACACTTCATTAATCAAATAGGTTAAGGATTATCACAAGAAATGAAAATCTCAACTAAATAATTACAAACATGCATGACGAAAATATCTTACCCTACAAACTAAAAGAAATAAACAACAAAACCAGAAAAAACAAATGTCCACTCCCCATAATCTAAACAAAAGATATACATTTAAAATATCTAAATTAGGAAACTAAGGATCTAAAGTTCTACAATAGTCTCGTAGGGCCAAATTGCATATCCTAATTGTCAATAAAAAGATTTTGTATTGTTAACAATTTGACAAACATACCAAAGTCACTTGTAATTGATTATAAGTATAAAGTTGTTTCCTCAAAGACTTGGTTGATATTTGATTAAGTTACAATTATATTATTTAAGAAATCTAGCTTTACTTACAATAATATTCACAATGGTTCATTGGTTGGTTGTTTGAGAATGAAAAATAATTGAAAACAAAGTTCACACACAAAGTAATAACTAAGATTATGATATATTAAATGATTAAAAATTATGATTGGATTTCATCTAACCTTCTTCCTTTGTAACCTTAATAATCATACATATGGAAACTCGTCCTTTACTACATTATCTAAGATTATAGTCACCTAGCTAATTTCTTAGTTTTGAGATCCTAAGTTACCTTCATAAACATTAATCCCTTGCATATTTAAGAAAAGAACTTGCATTAAGAACATCCATAAAAACCAATGTTGGTATTCTATTTCTAGCAATTCCAACCATTGGGTGTTTCATTTCAAACAAGATCTAAAAAATATTTTCCAATCAAATTCCAAATCAAAATCATTTTATGAGCGATAAACATGTAAAAAGTATTAAGAGCATAAATGAGCACTAATGAATAAAAGAGAATAACTCATATATATGAAAATCAAGAGTTACATTAGAGTTTAATATATAACATTCAACCCCAAAGAAAATATATTAACCACTCATTTTCATGAGAGCTAATTCACAAAAGATGAGAAGATATTGAAGTTCCAAGTTGGGATTTCATTTTTTCGTTCCCGAAATCTTGGAAATCTTTCCGGATTTTCAATAATGGAGTTACCTAATGGAACAAAGGGAGAACTACTCCTTCTTTGGTTTGTTCCCTTCTGCCCTAAAAGAAAATATTTTTTTTCTATTTATATCACTTGACTTTTAGAACAGTAAAATAAATCTTGAACAATTTCGCTCAGTGAAATTCTAGTTCTTAAGCAAAATTGAGGCAAAAAGCTCTCTAAGGTCAACAAAATTCGCTCAAGTGAACTTTCTTGCTTGAGTAAAATTAAGTGAATTTAATCATCTTCTCTTTTCTTCATAAACTTACAAAATAACACAAATTTCATTTAAAAGCATTCAAAATTTGAATGGTTGGATTTTAATTAAACTAAACTAATATATAAAAATTTTAACACTAAAGAGGATAAAACAAAATAAAATAAAAGTGAAAGAGTGTCAAAATTATAATAAAAGACATTTAAAATCAAGTAAAATTAGCCTCTAATATGTACTCATAAATTTAATAAAGGCAATCAAAATTTGACAACTTCATCAAATCATCAAACCAACACAACATAGAATAGTAAAATCCTCCTCTACTACTAAATACCCAACCTCCTTCCTCAAATAAATCACATCATACTCTTTTTTGTTTTTCTCTAATTTTCTCGCTCCTCTCTTTCCCCTCCTCTTCTATACCAATATGAGTGTACATATTTTAGCGCTTATAACAAAAAAAATAAAATATATGTTCAAAAAGGGAAAAAAATTGTCATAAACTATTCTAAGGATGTGTTTCTTTGCACAAATTAAACAATGACAAAACATTTTTTTTATATGGCTCAAACAAAAAAAAATTAGTGTTATTTCTTTTTGTTTTCGTTTGATGCAACAACATTATCAATTCCTTCCTTCAATATAGTTTTACTTTTGTTTTCCTTTGATATTTTTGTTATTATAAATCTTTCACTAGAGATATATTTATTTATATTTTTTAAAGCTCTTAGTTATTCTTTGAAAGAAAACTTTAATAGAAATGAATGAATATTATCCAACTAGAATGTTTATGATTAGAGAAATATGAAACTAAAGATAAAAGAAAATTAAACTAGTTGGTGTTCTTATTGGATATTAAATTAAAACAAAACAAAGTGTTGTATAATCTCCCACATGACTTGTGTAACTAGAAAAAGATAAGCTTCGTGTGTTCTTGATTGTTGTATGTGGAAGCAAACAATACTATTATTCCTTCATGAGTTTTTTAACATTATTTTCATGTCCTATCTATAAAAGAAAGAGAGTGAACATTAGTTCAAGAGGTTAAGATTTGGATGAAAGACAAATTAAACACATTGATTAAAAAATGAAAACATGGGCTGAAAACAAAAATGAGAGATAAATGTTTAGAAAAACAAAGATGAGAGATGTACAGGAAGAAAATGTAGAGTGTAGTCATACTTATATAAAAGGAAGATCAATGAGTATGAAAATTTAATTATCCTTTCCTCAAAGCATCTTGGAATTAAAGAATAAAGGTGTTCATGATCTGTCACATCCAACTAACCTAGTCCTATTCAAAGAGACTTTTAATAGATTCAAGTTTAAGCAATTAGACTTAGTTCATTTTAAGGATGGATTTGTGTTATGTTCCAAGTCGTCTTAATCCTATCCAATGTCATTCTTCCAAAAAAGTCTCATATTTTAAACAATTAATCATTAATAATACAACTTATTGAATTAAGAAATAATGTTATGTTATACATGATATTATATTTAGAGAATAAAGGTTATATATTGACAATGTAAAATAAATATATGTTGTCATTCAATTATAGATCACCATGTGTGATAAGTTTTTTAACTTTTATAATAATTATCTTAGAAGTCATACCAACAATGATTTATGATTTGAAGATCATATAAAACTATTTTACATTAGTGCATGACCATTAAACTATTATATTTATATTAATATTATTTATTATTTATCTTAAGATATATATATATAATATACTTTAATTATAGGTGTATACTTCTTTAATTCTATGGTTTAACTATATATAATGTTAACATTAATATATTATGTCAACAAGTTGGATAGACTCAATCTTAATTTTTATGTTATCGAGTTTTAATCGATTAGGTTCACAAAATTGACCTTATCAAAATTTTAGATTAAGTAGGGACACAAATAAACGTGTTCTAACCTATCCCATGAACACCTATTTCAAAGAACGATGGTTTAATTAAAAATTATAGTAATAACAAAAATATAACCCTATTAAAATAAGAAAACTTCAATGAATTCTTTATTAGTATTAAAAAAAGACTTGATTATATTTTTATTCTTCAAGTAACACAATTATATAATTTTAATTTTTTAAAATTTAATTATGTCAACTACATCTTTCAATTATTATAAATGTGCAATTTTAATTCTTAAATTTCAATTATGTCAATTTAGTTTTCTAAATACTACAATTGTGCAATCTTAATTTCTTAAGTATTAAAGTTATGTAAATTTTTTTCTTCAATCATTATTTTCAATCACACAATTATAAATTTTAAAAAATTAAAATAACATAATTATAATACCTAAGAGACTTAGTTGATTCAATTTAAAATTAAATAACTAAATTTATACATTT
>JAMLFT010011309.1:0-11193 GCA_026544285.1 Pachyrhizus erosus
CTATAAAAATAAAAATAATTTATTAACACTTAAAACAAAAAACTAGATTTTACAATTAGAGAAACTAATATAATTCAAATTCTTTTAAAAAATTACATTCACATGTTACTAATTTTAAAAACTTCTAAAATATTACTTAAAAATAATAATTTTTAATAGATATACTACTTGAAAATGAGATGCTTTTATATAAGAAGATTAAAATTTATTTTTGATTATTTTTTTAATTTTAATTTAGTATATTATTTTTTTGAAAATTTTTATTTTAATCTTTTATTTTTTAAAATAAACTTAAATAGTACTTTTCTTCTACGTTGTTCAATTCAATTTGATTTTTCATCTTTTAATAGATTCTAATTAATCCTTTAATTATTATAATAAATAATTTAATCATTTAAATAATATACATTTATTTCATCAATAGTTCATATTAAAAATAATAAAAATAATCAGTTTCATGAAATATTAATTAAATTATAAACATTGTTCAAGTATATTAGAATTATTTATTTATACTTTAAATATAGAATCTTCAATTATTTAACAAGATGAAATATCAAATTAAAAAAAAATTCAATTGTACAATGATCATTCCCAACATTTTTCGCTTCTCAATCGAAGAGTCAATCTTCCCTTAGTTATCACTCGCTCTAAGCTTCTAAAAAAGTAGACAACAAATCAGCATTCAGAACCACCTTGTTATGTCCTCCCATTGTTTGTAGCGTAATACCCTTGATGATTGTGTTTTGTGCCAATCTATCACTTAATTATTTTCCTTTTATTCCTCCAATCTGTTTGTGTATAGAAATTGAGATTGGTCCCCTGTCATTGGCGAAAACGAAAAAACTCTGATAACATCACTTTTCCCTTTAATAAGAAAATTTAAGAAAGAAATTAATTTAGTCTTTTATAACTAATTGAAAAATATAAAGTTTTTATACCGTAAAGTAATCATAAACTAAATACTTTAATTTTATAATTATGAATGTTATTTTAAAAATCATATTCATATATATCTATTAATTCATAATTAAAATAATTATTTATAAAAGTCATCTGTTGTATTTTTTATTTCATCCTTAATAAAAAAAATAAATACATCCTTATCTATCTATCTATATATATATATATACATTTTTTTTTTTCACTCATTCAATTCAAACCAACAAATTTGAAAAATATTTACAGGAGGGTATTGGCTATATATAGAGCATTTAACCTCAGCCTCATTCAAAATCAAAATGATGAACCCGAACACCAAGCTTTCTCGTTTCTAAGTTTCCACTCCCTCTTATCAAACAAAAATTTCATCTTTCCCAACTTGTTGGGTTAATGGCTGCATCAGCTTTATCACTAACATCCCCATTCCATTTCAGAAAACCCCCCAACAGGATTTCACCATTCAATGCCCATCCTCTCATCCAAAAGGGCAAACTTTTTCTTAAATCAAACTTCTCATTCTCAACCCTTCATGCTTCCCCCCATTTCAGACCCTCTTTTGCAATTGCCCCTTCCTCACTGACCCAAACAAGAGCTTCTTCTGATGAATGTTTTGACCCTGTTGATGAAGCCGAAAGGTTGCTTCTTTTTGGGGAAAAGCCAGTTAAATTCGCTTTTTGGGTCATATTTTGGGCCTCTCTGTCCCTGGCATGGTTTTCTGTTTCCAAGGATGCTAATGCTGCTGTTGACTCCATCAAAGCCTCTGGCTTTGGCTTAAACATTGCCAATTCGTTGAGGAAATTGGGTTGGCCTGATGAGATTGTGGTGTTCACCCTTTCCACTCTTCCTGTGCTTGAGCTTCGTGGGGCGATACCTGTTGGTTACTGGATGGAACTCAACCCTACAACTGTAACGTTGTTGTCCATTCTGGGGTTAGTCTTTTTCTTCTTTTCCTTCTTTTAAGTACACACTTCTTTGGCTAACTTATGTGAGGTATTCTTGAAATTCACTGCAATCATGCTACATGTTTGCTTTTACTTGGCTTTCTAGAATTCCTCACGGTTAATGTGTTTGCTTTGTTGCAATATTGCACCTTCACTTGGAATAGTTATGTTAGAGAGTATATCATTGTTTGTTTAGTGTTTTCAAAAACAGTTTCTTTTTTTTTTCCTCTAAAATTTGTTTGGCCCCTCAGGCCTCAGCACATTTGGAAGTATTTGTCCCATGAGTACATATTTGTTTTCTAAAACTTTGTCCCCTGAGCACTTGTGTAGAGCACTTGAAGAAGAGAATGAAAAAAACATCTTCTAATTGTTTTTGTTTTTGGGTTTTTAAACACTTGTTTTGGAATCAAATTTAAAGACTTCACAAAATTTGGATAAGAAATTGATTACTTAGTGTAAAATTATTTCAAGAAACAGTTTTTAAAACAAAAAAGTGAGAAGTGAATCAAACAAGCCCTATATTTTCCTATATAATTTTAACGCATGGAGGGAAGAGGGTTTAGTGTTGGCTTGTTAGAAGATGTTTCCTTGGTTCCTGTTGATGTAATTTAGATTATTTTTGGTAATACTGGGAGTTTTCCCATTGCTGGATGAACCAGATTTAAGTAACTGATGTAGGAATATGGTCCCCGTGCCATTCATTGTTCTCTACCTGAAAAAAGCTGCATCTTTCCTTGCTGCGAGGAGCTCTTATGTGTCACGATTCCTTGACATGCTGTTTAAGAATGCCAAAGCGAAGGCTGGTCCAGTGGAGGAGTTTCAGTGGCTTGGTCTGATGCTATTTGTGGCTGTTCCTTTTCCTGGAACAGGAGCATGGACTGGAGCCTTTATAGCATCCATTCTTGATATGCCATTTTGGTCTGCTGTATCTGCTAATTTCTTTGGTGTGGTTTTTGCTGGTCTGCTGGTAAATTTGCTAGTGAACCTTGGTCTGAAGTATGCTATCATTACTGGTATCATCCTTTTCTTTGTTTCCACATTCATGTGGAGCATCCTCAGAAATCTTAAAAAAGGCTTGAGCTCGTCAAATTAACGAGAAATGTCAGATTTTTTTTTTATCAACACGAAGACAATTGTTAAAGTTCTGTTATTGATTCTTTTGGTTTTCATTTGCTTATATTTTCTTAATACAGCATCCTAGTTCACTGATGTGTAAAATTAAAATGGCTGACGTTTTTTCTATACCATTTTTTTGTGTTAAAAATCATGCTTGAGTAGGATTATTGATTGAATACATCCTCATTTTCTAAGGAAAAATTGGTTGATTTTAAATCCTTTATAATTTTGAAGTTATTTATATTATTATCCAATGATATAATGCAATATTAAAGAGTTTAACGTCTTAGGTAGTTTTTCTGATAGTCAGAGTTCTTTAATGATTTGTCAACACATTATCTGACAATTGTGCGGAGAAGTTATTCATTTACAGTGTATGAAAATTAAATCTTAATTGGCATACTGCAGCTTTCTTAAGTCCATTTTGCTCTTCAATCTATCTAGCTGTTGGGGAATATGATGAATAACCTCTAATCTGAATATTCATTTGTTAATGGTTGTCCTATAAATTTGTGAATCTAAATTGTCAACCTGTTTTTCCTATGTGTGTAGTATTATGTACAAGCACCTCCACTTTTTTTTTAAATATTTATTTTTTAGTATCCCAAAATCTCAGGTTCTTTTTGTCTTGTGAATAAAATAAGCCCAAGATACCAGAGATCTAGTTTAGTTGGTTGAGCATAGTGAGTGAATTGTTTTAAATCCTTTGGTACGTGTCTTGGATTCTTACAGATTAAAAAAGAAAAAAAAAGTCCAAGATATTGTTCTGAAGTGAACAATGATTGTCCAGATTTGATAGCATTTTGGATGAAAAGTTTTGTCTTGATAATCTCCATCACGGTTACCAGTTGTGCGAGGTGTTGGAGACAATACATGTATAGGCTGATTGCTTGTAACAACTTTGGTTGTATTATAAGGATAATAGGATACTGATTTTACTGACTGTGGAACTTGATTTTGTTGATCTGACTAGTTGTATTATTTCCACCCATTGCTCAGAATTTCCCTCTCTAAAGAAAAATATCCACGATCCACGATCCATGTTTAAAATGTTTATGTGGAAACTTTATTGTGAGCTCCTAATATATATATAAACTGCTTGTGAAAACGTGAACTTAAGACTCAACAAGGTTAAAGAAACTTTCTTTCCCATGATATAGAATCTATGATTTAGAACATAAGTTTGGTTAAATTTATGATAATCTGAAAATTATTATGATGGATTTTGGTCAAAGTCCCATGTGGTGCTGGTGCTGGTACTGCTCTATGTTTGGCCCGTGGAACTGAGAATATTGTGAGATAAGTTTTATGAATGAGTTTTCTTTCCATTCTGAGTCTGCACAGTTAGGCTCTCAATCTAACAAAATCCAACTTGCTTTGACTTTAACTTTAAATATCCAAGTCATTCACTAGGCTGAGGAATCAAGTTATATTATTCATGTAACTGATGCTAAGAAGTTGCAGAATATTCAACTTCTAAAGAGTTTATTCCATGTTAAGATTTACGTCGTGAGTACTCTCATTCTCAGCCTCTGACTAACTACACTCGAGTCTATAACACCAAGTAGATTTCTTTTGCCATACACTGTTTTACTGAGTCACATACTGGCTTGAATATCTCTCGGCTTCGCTCGCTTGTCAGATCAGCACCTTCACTCCATCACTACAAGCAATTTGATCTCGTGATCTTTTAGGTATAAAAAGCTCAGCTAGATCACAGGCACACTATGGTAATCACATAACATGTACTATGCTTGATAAATAAACAGTTATTGTTTATTGCTTTTCACTATATATTGGCTTTCAAAGTGATCCCTTACACGTGCCATACAGATATCTCTGAAAAATTAATATCTACTAATGGTCAACTAAGAAATGAGGTACAAGGTAAAATGCTATTATTTTATTTGTGTGCAAAAGATTGGTTTCTCTAACATTATTATTCTAACTTGAAAAGATACTACATATAGCTAGATTTAGAGATGATAAAACTGCAGTACGGGCTATAGCCTACATAAAAAATCAAAGTGCTGAAAATAGTACGAGATTGCTCAACAAATTTGATTGTAACATCATTTTCATTAATTTTTTAGTCTTTCAACAAGCGACTATATATTGCTTTCTGTCTTACTCGGGTCAGAGGGAACCTTATGGTGATCTATATTCTGGTGTTGTGTGAAAATTGTCACCAATGAGCCCTCTTAAAGCCCAAGTGACAAATTTCACATGTAATTCAGGAGATTGTTTTGTTCACCCCAACTTCTCTAATTTTTTTTAACAAAATTATTTTTACGGAAATACGTTTGTGTTGTATATCTAAATAAAATTTTGTCAACTGAAGAAATACACAGAGCAACTAGTTTCCACTGTTATTATTATTTTTCTAAAATAATACAACAGAAACAACTTTTTGTTGTGTATAATTTCACAATATATAATGAAAATAAATTTTCATTATATAATGACCAAAAATGGAAATGTGTTTGTATATTTTTATTCTTTTTTGAAAAAGTTGAGGGTTATCTTAGACAAAAATGAAATGGGAATAACAAAGCCCTATAAATTCGAAGAGAAAAAAATGATATGAATAACATTATTGGCATGTGTTGACAATTTCGTAGCCAAACAACCAAAATGGATTGCTTGTAAAAAAGAAAATGAACAAAGGCAATATATCTCCCACATTCTGTGTTTTTATACACATCAATGCTCGATTACTATAAACAGAGTTAATTATTTGTTTGTTCAACTTACAGCGTGTTTACATATGCATTTTTGATGTGAATTTCCACGTCTCCTGTGAAGTTACACACTGTTGCTTCCACATTTTTAACCATTTGGATGTGGTTTTTCACATCCAAAACGTGTCCAAACACTCACTTTTGAACATGTGTTTATTTTACCCTTTTATTTGCACCCTCATTTCATTCTCCTTAATTTTTTCTACCACAAATAATTAATAATAAAAAATCATAATGATTTTGTAAGTGTGTGAACTGTGAAACAGGATTTACCATGTCAGGGTGTTATAATCCATTTTACAAATCTATGAGGAAGCTTACATGTATTGGTGTGGTACATCTTATATTCAACATGTCCCAAGTGACATATAATAATCCATTCACCCCATCTCACCACACATTTCACATCCTTGTAACAGAAAAACATGAATAGGCTGAAGAAAAATGGGATAATCACAGGCCTGGGCAATTATACTATCTAGGCTTTTCTTGGGTAACTCGTGCATGTTCTTATACCTGGGGCTGTATTCAAGTTTACACTAAATATTCCTAGTTTTATTTTCCCATCTATTTGGAACTGGCATGGTCCTCAACGTATCAAAGGTTAATTTCTTATGGAAAACGGCACATGGGTGGCTGCTTACCAATGAAGAGAGGGTTTCAATGCATGCATGCTTATAATAAAAGGTTATTTAAGTTAAATAATAAATATAAAAAAAATTCGTTAATAAGAAGACATTCAGAATTTCCACAAGATATATTTTACAGCAAAAACTAAATTTTATTACGTTGAAGAGTGCCAGCAGTAGCCTGCATTGGTACATGGTTTCAAAATATTTAATTTTTGCAACAGTACATAATATGTGATTGACGAATAATATTTATTGAAATAGAGAGAAGAAATTGTTATTATGAATTTCCCAAATATGAGAGCATATCTGGTGTGAGACGAAGCAAACGGATGCTCCTCTCCATTTTAAGTTGTGTGACACGTTGAACCGTGGCGTCGCGTTTTAGCATATTTTCGTAAGTGCCTATTTCTTCGTAAAATTGATGCTGAAGTCGTGCAAGTTGCTCCATTTTATTGATATGGCGATCCAAATCACTAACGTTGGCACGATCTAACTTTTCTAGCACATCCTTCGCAATTTCCTCTACAATTTCAAATCCTGTCCTGTACATCAACATCACACTAAATGACACATGCAAATATCTCATAATTTTCACAAACCTCATACCATAGTAAACCAAAGAATAGTTCTCATATCAGAGATGCCAAAAGAAGAAAACCAAATAAAGAACTTTAGGTTAGTCTAAGAGTATTACAAATTTCCTAGGAAAAGTTAAGCCACTACACTTGAGTTAACAAGGTAACCGAAATTATATCTATACATTTATCACTTTCTCTTCTCTCTGTTATAATTTTTTTTGTTTTCTTTTAATATTTTTTTGACATTTTCAACACAACGTTGTTACGTTATTTTTTAATATTTTTATTTGTTAACATATTTAGTTCATCATGTAAGTGTATAAAAAAGTTATCACATTATTGAATAAATAAATAACAATAAATATTCTTGTTTATATGTATATTTTTAATATTTAATATTTAAAGTATTTTTATCATTTTTCATATACATATCATTTTTACTTTTTACAAATCAAATAATCTAAAAAATTATTTTATTTTTTATTCTTTTCTCTCTCTTTTTCTTTCTTTTTTTTCTTTCACTAATTTTCGTTCACCTTTCCATCCTAAATCAAATATATCCTTAACACCGTTAGAGATAAACTTTTCGAGCTTCCATTAATAGAGTACACAATTATTAGAATAATCCTAGATTTTTTTTAACCGATTCCCTTAAATTTTTAGTAATTACTAAATAAAAATATTATTTTGTTAAAATAATAAACACTTTCACTTATTTTTTTAATTAAAAATTAAGGGTTTTTAGTAAGATGTTTTACAATAACATAATAAAATTTTATAATATATTAAAATTAAGAAATAAATCAAAATTTTCATTTTCTTTAATATTGTTTTTGTTGATGAGTAATGATTGTGAATACTTTCCTTTCAATTCACTACGTTAACGTTTATTATTTTTTTATTATATTATATTATTTATCATATTTATATTTATTTATCTATGGAGAGATTTTATTTAATTAATTAAATAGAGTGTATGAGTTAATGTAAACTCTTATACATATATTTGATTTTCATCAATAAAAAAAATATGATTGATTCAAAGTTGATTTGATCTTAAATCTGAATTAATATAATCCGCAAACAATTCAATCTCATTCTCATTAGATGTTAAACAAGGTTAAACCGTTAAGGTGTTTACAAATATATATATATTTTGGTGAATTCAAATTATCGTTACATTGAGATTTAATAACTAATTATTTAAGATGCTTAAAGTCATTTAAAAAGTTTTCTTTTTTTCACATATGCAAATATAGAGATCAAACTTCTAATCATATATTTAATAAATACGATTATGTCAACATATGTGCAAATCATTTTTGTTGAATATGTAGACGTAAACTTTCCAAGATACGGGTTATTAACTACTACTATTAACTGTTAATTAAATTGGCCAATCAAACAATCTCATTTATTTTTGTAGTTACAGTGTTAATTTGCATCTTCAAATGGTTGAAAAGACACAAGACTAGTTATTGGAATAGAGTTACCTGTTGACCTTGCAATCCCAACCAGCATAATTGGCTGCTTCTACCAAAGCATTCCTCCATTCTCGCACCTTTTTCTTTTCATCATAATTTCGATCATGTTTGGCAAATGCCTCAGCATAGGTTCCCCTCTGGTTCCGCACATCGGAAGGATCTATATCATAGAAAACAGGCACTAAAATTTGCCTTTTGGACCTTCCACACTCAACTATTTTCACGAGCTCATCCAAACACCACTTAGAATTCGCATAGTTTTTAGAGAAAACAATCACTGAGAGCTTTGCTTCCTCAATGGCCCTAATAAGGGTTGTGGGTATTTCCTCACCTCTCTCAAGATTATTGTTATCTATGTAGGTTTTGATATCTACTCTTTCAAAAGCACCGTTAAGATGGCTTGTGAATGTCTTGCCAGTGTCCTCACTTCTAAAGCTAATGAACACCTCATGCTTTTGTGGAGTAGTATTAGAGGAGGAGGAGGAGGAGGAGGAGGAGGAGGAGGACCATGCCATATATATGATATACTATTAATATGGCTAGGAAACTATTAAATATATGACTCTAAGTCATTGGTGTATATGTGTATCACAAATGACAAAACTATGAATATATGTGCTTCCTTTTATAGATTCATGCATCTCAACAACTCGAGGAAGAAACAAGAGGAGTGAACTGTGACAACCTGGAAATGAATTTCGTGGTTAGCAGCGTACAGAAAGTCAAAATTTCATTTGTGAAAAGGATGTCGAAATCGATTTTCTATTAGTTTTATCGCAACTTGACATGAACTCGTATTTTCTATTCAAGTCATCCCATGGAGGAATCGATTTCGGATAGACTTTTTGACTTGGAGGTATCAATTTATTTGTTTAGTAATAAATTAAACAGCCTTTATCATGCACGACCCTCTTGTTAATAATTTAACTGGAATTATTTAAATATAAAAAGTTGATTTTGTTCCGGTGACTGATAATATAACCTTCATATGATTGCCTATAACTAGTTCATTCAAGTGTGTTATAAATTGTATCTATATTCCCTGGTTGCTAGGCACTTTTTCCCCAACTCTTGATTGCTAAAGCACGTTGACCACGTACAAAAATGGTTTATTAGTAACTGAATTGAATAACTCAGCATACCTTACAGCCTAAATTGACGTCAACTCAATGAGTGGATCGGTTAAAGGCTTCAACATGATTTTAAAATAATGTCAAATGATTGAGATTGAAAAAGAAAATCTGTTTCTCAATAATGGATTCCAAAGCTACTTCAGTAAGGGCTTGGTTAAAGTGAAAAAATGAACAAGGGGAAGAGTTAGGATTTGCACAAAAAGTAGAGACTGAAAGTTGTTAAGGAAAGTGATAAATGGTAGAAAACGGTAAAGATAATGTTCAATAGAGAATAGGTTGGATTTTGATTGATTGTTGTTTTTAAATTTGAAGTACAAGACTTATTTACACTTGAAAACTAGAAAAAACCTATTGAACCACGTTTTTTCTACTCAGTAACTACCTAAACGTGGCATTTTTAGCATTTTAAATCTTGAAAACTACTTAGGATCTGCCTCCCATTTTTAAGGAAACGTGATCTTCGTGGATTTTAACTTATCTATGTACACAAAAATCTAAAAATCATGAAAAATATTAGTCGAATTTCACACCAACTGACACCACTCTTACAGAATCCACTTCTACTGAATCTTCATTACCCTAATTCCACAATAGTTGATGCCACTTCTACTGAATCTTCAATGACCAAATTGCATACTAGCCAAATTCAACAACTTGGTAACTACATTCGACTACTTACTTTCTTAGTTGGTCACCTTACCTAATCGTTAATAAGCTAACAAAATTTATCAACTAATCAACCATTAGCAATTTTTGAGTGCCAACAGTTAATAAAATCAACTTAAATTTAGGAGAGTACATAGTCCTTAGCTTAGTTCGAGCCCAAAAATGATTAAGCCAAAGACAAAGGATGTTAAAGACTAATAATTGTTAGGCAAAGTGCTCCAAAGATGCACAACTCTTCAATCTCAAGCCAAAAAGTGAAGAAGACTAAAACTTAATCATTGCTGGGCCAAATTACTTGAGGGATAGATTTACATGTATAATATATAACTACTTTTAACACTCATTTTTCTATATTATTTAAAAAATACACTTCTAATTTATGTTAGAAATTTATTTTATGTTTAATTTCTAGACTAATAATTAATATTTGAAAGGAAAATGTTCTAGCTCAAGGTCGAGATCCAAACTACTAAGTATAGAGTCGAAACAAAGTACTACACATGTAGCTTTTGTTATGTTTGCCTATGCTTATTTTATGATATAGGTCCCACTAATACCGATGAGACCAATTGGGTAGAAAAATGGACAATTACTACAAGAAAGACACGCATCAGCATTCACAATGTAGCGTTGGGTTCGATTTTGACACTAACGTCATTTGAGACAACATAAAGACTTAAAAGTTATTTTTTAAAAAAACGAAAAATGTGAAACATATTGCAGTTTATGTTTTAAATTATACGTTAATAATAATTTTATTATTAAAATATTCTCTATGCTCATCTTTCTAGAGAGACTTAAATATTATATTTTTTCTTTTTTTAAATATATAGTTTTCTTTTTTATTAGATGGAAATACAATACACTTTTTTTTTGCCATTTTTACATTTTCTATAAAATTCTATTAATTTCTATTAAAAAATATTTTTATCAGAAAATCATTTTAATATATTTATGTAT
>JAMLFT010011310.1:0-11193 GCA_026544285.1 Pachyrhizus erosus
CACACACATTAGGTGGGTCCTATGTTTAAAATCCAATTTTTATGAAACTTGTTCCTATGTTTACATGATTGACTTTTCTAACCAAAAATCAAAATCCCTTGTCAAAAGTCATTTTCAATTACACAATCAAAATTTTGTAAGTTTTCTGTTTTTCAAAATCGTCAATTTTATCAAAAACGTCTGCTCTCTCTCATTTTTAAACCAATTTGAGTAAAAAAAATTTCACATTCATATAACTTAATTTTCCAACCTAACAACCAAATTTCTCACCCAAATTCGTTCTAAATTAATGCAGTTAAAATTTTCAATTTCTGGCTTCTCAAAACGTTTTGTTTTTTCTTAAAAATTATAATTCTTCTTCGTTTTAAATTTGAATTGAGTGAAGCTTTTTCTCACATTGTTATAATTAAATTTCCTAACCAAATAACCAGGTTTCATGTTCATATCCCTTCCCAATTAATATAGTTTAAAATTTTCTTTCTCAGCTTGACTAGTTTTCAAATAGAGTTTTTTACACTTTGAAAATATTTAAACTCCTTTTCTTTCATTCATATTTATTTTTCCTTGTCTCTTAATGTTTCTTGATGTTAAAAATTAAATTTTTCACATGACCAATCTAATCACAAAAATTAATTTTGAAATTTTAGTCTTGCTGTAACAAATATCTTTTTTTTTTTGTAAAAACACTTTGAGAAATATATTTATATGTTTTTATTCGTTAATCCAAACCTTATAAAACTTTTCCCAGTAATTTCTCGCATGTTATAGGTCTTGTCTTAAAGCATTTTTGGTCCTATCTAAGTATTGTCCAATTCTTGATACATTTTTTAAATTCCATCCACATTACAAAATTTTTTCCAGCAAGCTTACAAAGTTTGTTTCTAAAATGGTTCCAGTTATTTCCTTGTCTTTCGCATTTCTTTTGGTTATCTTAAAGCCTTGAAAATACAGTTTATTATCCCCCTTTTAAGTCCACAAATTCATTCAACACTCAACACTAATTAAAATGCTTTAATACGTCAAAATATCCCTCTATTTTTTTGTCACAAAAATATAGTAACTTTCCAACCACCAAACGTTGCAATTAATCCACATATAAAAGCTACCAATAAGCAATTTCCAACCACACATTCATCATAAATTATTTGCACATGCTTTCCATACAAATATAGGCACTTATAACATAAAATAAAACTACACAAAGTGGAAAAATATAATCAGAAAACACAAGTGTTCCAACTACCATAGAAATTTGATTTTTAAGCATTTAAAATCCAACCAACAATAAGCCTGTTTAAGGGCCTCTTTCCCTTCACAAAACAAGTAGAAAAATGACTTGAATGGGTTAGGGAAACTCCTCCTTACCTAGTTAATGTTTCACAAATTTTTCAACACAAGAAACTTAGTGAAAGATGGCATTTTTCAATAGCAACCAACAACAACTCCTCTCCTTCTAGTTGCTACCACACAAACTGTGGGTGCTTTGGGGCATTTAAAAATCATATGAGGAGAAGTAGAGGAAGGGGTTGAAAGGCTTGATAAGTGAGGGAGAAAGCCAAATGCAACATAAACATTTTCTATTGGACAAAGAGGTGTTGGTGGCGTCAAATGCAATGGGGGGAAGGCAACTACATAAAGGATTCTTTTATAGGATCCATATGAGGTCCAGGGTTAGCTAATTTAGTGATTAAGACCTTATTCAAATTCCTAATTGAATTAGCCAAATTTAAGGGAGTTACTTGGCTTGATTTTCATCCAAATTGCCTTCCAAATCATTAATTTGATGCATCTACTTAATTAAACTTATTTATAATTAATTTGATTTTTCCTAATTACCACATATTTATAGGAATGCCATTAATGAGTTGACCAGAGTCAACTTCAGCATTTTCCACCTATTTTCTAGAATTTTTTAATTTCTCTTCTTTTTCTTGCTTTTATTTTATTTTTATTTTATGAGGTTTATTTATCATTAAATCACTTGATGTATTAATTTCTTTGTTCATAATTTATTTATTTTTATTTTTGTTTATTATTATTTCTCAGAAATTATTAAATAAAAATATCAATTATTTCAAATTATTGAATTTATTATTCTTTAAAAACTGACAATGTTACAAGCTTCACATAGAATATGAGTTTCCAATAAATCTCAAACAATCCTTTAATTAAACCTTTCTTAACCAATTCTGAAATATGTTTTAAGTTGACATGCCCAAGTTTTTTTTATGTCAAAGTCATCTTTCATCTTTTCTAGACATAAAACATGTTAGATTTTGTTTATGCAAATCTTCTAAATCAATCTCAAATATATTATTATGACTTTTTGTAGTAAAAAGAATATTGTAATTAGAATTTTTGACTATGCAGTTTCCTTTGTTAAAGGACATAATATATCCATAGTCACAAAATTGATTGATGCTTAGACGACTATATTTTAATCTTTTAACACATAAGATATTATGAACACTAAGTAAAGGAGACTCACCACCAAGATTACCTATACCAACGATCTTTCCTTTGCTCATGCCTCCAAAGGCAACACACACATTAAGGAGAATAAGGTCTTAGAGCATACACCGTTCTCTTGTCATGTGTCATGAGCAACCACTAACCAAGTAATGACTTGAACCTTGGCCTTTTCCTAACAAAGGTATCTACAACAAATACAATTAGAGACTTTGGTACCCAAATCTATTTGGGTCCCTTTTCATTATATTTTTTAATCTTTCAAGTCTTTAGCTTTCTTTTTGTGTAGACATTTGTATTCTAAAATATTAGACTTTTCACAATAGTGACAATAGACTATACTTAACAATAGGATAAATGATTCAAAATCTATTTTATAAAACCTAAGTCTAGATCTATCAAATGAATGTTGGTAGTTTTTTAAAAGCATTTTAATTGCAATAAACTCACTTAAAAAACTAAAAATATCTTGTGTAAACAAACTAGTTCATTTTTTAATCTCTAAATCTCAAACCTAGAATTTGTATGATCATTGCTTACACATTGTGTCATACTCTGTTCAAGAGTTGTGACCTTTTTATAAGGAATCTTCTTAGATTTCTTTAAGCGAAAATTTTCAAAAACTATTTCTTGGTATTTTTTTTATATTTTTCATACTACTAAGAAATCATATGACAGTTTTGTAAAAGAGTTTCATAAGACATTTCTTTATATCAAAAGATTCATCAAACTAAAAGCATGAGGGTTCAAATTTTACCTATAAATTTGCATCTAAGTCAACCATAAGACAGAGATTAGCCTTTTCACCGTTTGAACTACTATCTAGATCTTCCCAAGTGGCTATAAGACTCTTCTTCTTTTTCTTTGAGTGCCACCTCTTTTGAAGTTTTGGACAATCTGCCTTGATATGTCTTGGCTACCTATACTTTAAGTAGGCAATCTAACTTTCTTTTGTTTTCTAAGATGTTTATACATTTAAAGCTTTAAAGATATTTCTCCTTTCTTCTTCTCTTTAGCTTGATTCTCTAACTTTAAGAGTTTTAAATTGTTGTTGAGTTAGTTAATTTTCAACAAATATTTTACCTTCATATACTCTCAAGGTTCCTAAGAGCTCATCAACTGAGAAAATTTTCATGTCTTTGGCTTTACATTTGTTGCCTACATTCTTTGTAAGACTACATAAAATCTTTATATTGTTTTCACCTTTATTGAAGGATGACTGAGACAATGCAAACTATTTAGAATAGTTTGAAATCTTCCAAATATTTTTTCTATGGTTTCCTCCTCCTTCATAGAAAAGTTCTCATACTGCCTTATGAGAATGACAACTTTTCTCAAACAAACATCTTTAGTTCTTTCATAATTTTCTATGAGAGCATTCCATAATTTCTTGGCAGGTTTTAGAGCACAAAACATGTACTTTGTTTTTGTAATAGCATAGGTGATGGTGTAGCGAGCTTCGGTATTGAGTTATGCATTGTTAATGTCTTCTTAAGTCCATCGAGTCTCTGGATGAGTAATAGAAATATATCCACTTACAATAACTTACCAAAGTTGATACTGAGTAGACTTTATATACATTTCCATATGACCTCTCCAATAAGGATAGTCTTCACCGAGAAAAGCTAGATGCTTGACAAGAGGAACTCCTTTTGGAATGACTTGTCCTTTGTGGTTACCCATATGTGGATCGTTTCCTCTAGACACTATTCAGTGCTCAACCCCTTCGAGGTTGAGCTCTAATACCAAATTATAAATCAACTAACAAAACACAATAAGGGGAGTTAAATTGTGTTTGGAAAATTTCGCAAAACCTTTGCAAAACAAACATGACAGCAAGATCGTCTATATCTAAAAAAGAGAACCAAGGCATATTTTTCAAATATATCAAACAAATCCTAGAAAGTTCTTTTTAAAAGGAAAACCAAAAACTCTTCCCAATTAGTAAGAAATAAAGTAATAAAAAAGATAACACAAGGATTTTATACCGGTTCACCTCTACCATTAAGACTATGTCTAATTCTTGACAAACCACTAAGTTTTATTATATCAGAAATAGTACAAGTATTTTTTTCTCAAGCCACTTTTGGCTTACAACAAGTAGTATTTCCTAGTCTTTTTAGGCTACACAACAAGTATTCTTTCTCAAGGCACTTCTAGATTAGTCTCACAGGTAAACAAAAAGAAAAAGAAATAGGCTTAGAATGATGAGGAGATAACAACACAATAACAATAAATAACTTAATCACAGAGTAAATGTAGCAAAAATAGATCCCCTCAATTTGAAGGAATCCGTGAGGAGCAACAACAAATAGATAACAATAACAAATTACCATAATCACGTAAAAGACACAAAAGATTTTTCACGTGAAAAAACTCCTTTGAAAATAAGGGTAAAAGACCACATGCCGTCTAAACCAAAAAAATAACTTCACTATGATCAACAAGGGACAGAAAAGAGTCTTAATCAAGTGCACAAAAGAGTGCGAACAACCAAATACGAAACAAGACCATAAAGATTACAAGTAGAGAACCAAGAAGACGAAAAATCTCTAATAACAGAACTACTGTATGAACTAAATATCTCACAACTTAAATATCGTATTCAATATTCAACTGTTTAGAAAGAGGAACTAGATATTACAAACCTACTGACAAAAGTTCAGCCTGATCCAATGATGAAAGAATCTGCAATTGTGATTTTACAGTGATTGCTCTTTATGTAAGCAAAAATTACTTTCCCTTTTTTTTTCTCTCTAACGGCGAGTGTTCTCTTTTGTTTCTCTTTTTTCTCATATCTTTCTCCACTTAAATAAGTGAGAAACCTAGTGAACTTCTCAATATTGAACTTTTCTCCACATAGGAAGGGAGCCTAATACCCAACATATCTTCCCCTCACAACTATGCGAAGATAACTGCCAAATCGGAAATCTCACAACAAGATTCAAACTTTTCTCTTGATAATGTTTTAGTCACCATATCAATACCATTATCATCAACATGAATTTTAACCAACTATAACAACTTAGCATCCAAAACATCACAAGTCCAATGATACCTTACATAAATATGTTTGGACCTTGAATGGAAAGTTGGATTCTTACCAAGATGGATAACACTTTGACTATCAACAAATAATCGATATTTATCTGGCACAAAACTAAGCTCATGTAATAACTTATTCACCCACAACAACTTTTTGCATGCTTTAGTAATGACAATAAACTCTACATCTATAGTAGACAATGTCACACACTTATGTAACTTTGATTGTCGAGTCACAGCTCCCCTTGCAAACTTAATGAAATAGCTTGAAGTGGACTTTTTTGAATCAATGTCTCTAGAAAAATCAAAAATTGAGTAGTGTACCAAGTCATAAGTGTGATTATCATACAAGGATTTCATCTCATCTTGCATTGCATCCAACCACTCTTACTTTTCTTCATTTTCCAAAGTCTCTTCAAAACATTCAAGTTCTCTCCCATCAATCAAGGTCACAAACTCATTAGAAGAATACCTTAAAGAAAGTTGTTTTTGGTTATGAGACTTTATGAGTTGAACCAAAGATAATTTAGTTGCATCATCAAGATTCTCATCATGTAACATCTCACGTTCCTCTCGGACATCATCAATAGGAACATGTACTCTATCTCCAAGTTGTTGATCATCAACATCATCATGATGTTGACCATGTTGAACACTACCCTCAACATTATCCAAATTATGAATAGGCAATTGCATAGGGTCAACATTAATCAGGTTTTTACCTTTCTCGAGTATAGTCTTCCCCACCTTATCAATGTCGTCAATGGTTTGGTCTTCTACGAACTGCACATCACGATTTCTAACTAGCTTCTTCTCAATAGGATCATACAACCTATAGCCAATATCATCCTAATCAGAACCAATAAAGATGCTTATCTTGTCTTCACATCCAACTTGGATCATTCATCTTATGGAATACAAAAAAATGTCTTGCAATCGAAGACATGCAAATTATCATAACTTGCATTCTTGCCAAACCAAAATTTTTCTAACACTTCACTATCAAGGACAACTATAGGAGTGAGATTAATAACATGTATTATCGTGTATAGTGTCTACCCCAAAAATGTTTAGGTAACATGGTATCTGAGAGCATACATTTGACTTTCTCTAACAATCTCTTGTTCATCCTTTTTGCTAAACCATTTAGCTAAGGATTTTAGGAGGAGTCTTCTCATGTGTAATACCCTACTGCTTGCAATAGACATTAAAGGTCTACTATACTCACCACCATTGTCAATATGAATGCATTTCAACTTCTTGTCTGATTGTTTTTCAACCAAAGCATGAAATTGTTTGAACTTCTCAAGCACTTGATCATTTCTTCACAAAGTATAAACTCATACTTTCCTAAAACAATAATCAATAAAGGTAACAAAGTAAAGTGCATTACTAAAAGATTTTATCTTCAATGGACCACAAATGTCAAAATGCACTAATTCCAACAACTCTGAATTCCTTGAAGCATGATGTTTCTTGAAGGATACTCAAATTTGCTTAGTATCCATGAAATGAGGACATTTATCCAATTCTGTATATTTTAACCCAAGAAGAACATCCTTGTTACCTAAACAATTCAACCCATTTTCATTAATATGACTAAGTCTTCAGTGCCACAAAGATATCTATATTCACGACATTCACATTGTCTTTAGCAATAAAAGTTTTTGTCCAATACAATTTAGAATATTTTTCTCCTTCTGCAACAACCAAGTTACCTTTCATGAGTTTGACTTTATTAAACCAAGGTGGTTATGATAATCATAATCATCAAGCATTTGCACAGAAATCAAATTAAAGCGAATGTCAAGAACATGTTTAACTCCTTTAAGAAACAACTGCATTTCCATGTTGATTTGTAAGCAAACATCACTGACACCTATCATCTTAGATACATTGTCATTACCCATCTTCAATTCTCCAAAATCACAAGTGTAAGATGTGAAAAACACTTTCCTTAGTGTAACATAAAGTGTAGCACCAATACCATCTATCCACATGCTCTAATTTTATACAAGTTTAATTGACTCACGATCATGAAGAATAACAAGATCACCACAACTAGCACTAGCAACACAATCATCATTATCATGATCCTCCTATTTCTGCCTACCCTTCTTTCCTTTATTCTATCTTTTCCACAAAAAATAATTTTTTTTGTATGTGTCTTGTTTTATAACGGTAATAATGCTTCACATTGTTGCATCTAGATCTGGACTTAATCTTGCTCTCCTTTTTACCATCCTTCGATTCCTTTTTCTGACTTCTCCCTTTATTTTCAATGATAAACACCTCAGCCTGAGATGAAGAACCATGTGTGTTCCTTCTCATCTCTTCATTAAGAGCACCATTTGTAGCTATTTGCAAAGAAACAACACCATTAGGGACAAAGTTAGTAATAGAAATCTAAAATGTCTCCCAAGACTCAAGTAAAGTGTTTAGTAGCCATAATCCCAAAATTTCATTATCAAATTTGATACTCGTTCTTGATAGTTGATCTAGAAGTCCATGACATTCATTAAAGTGATTTGAAATGGAAGAACTCTAGTTATACCTCAAATTCATCAGATAGTTAAACAAATACAATTTATTATTCCCTAATTTAGATGCATACAAGGATTCAATCTTCTCTGAAAAAGTTCTAACTTGTGTCTCATTGGCGATGTGATTATAAACATTGTCTTCTATAAATTGCTAAGTAAAATCACACGCATGTTGATGTTCAAAACCTTAGTCTGCATTAGACACAGAATTGACTTTTGACTAGTAAAGATAGAAAGATGCATTTTCTTCACAAATAACAAGTCTTTCATTTTGCCCTTTCACAAATGATAGTTAGTGTCATTCAAAGCAACCATTTTTGTATTTGTCTTCATCTTCAAACAAGTCAAACAACCCCAAACTAACAAAGATACCACTATAATGAGCAGATAACAACACAATAACAATAAAGAACGTAATTATAGAGTAAATGCAGCAAAATAGATCCTGTAAACTTTCAAGAATTAGGGAGGAGCAACAAAAAATAGATAACAATAACAATAAATCATTATAATCACGTAAAAGACATCAAAGATTTTTAATGTGAAAAAACCCTCTCAAAATAAGGATAAAAAATCACGGGTCGTCTAAACCTAAGAAATAACTTCACTATGATCAACAAAGATACAAAAAAGTCTCTATCAAGTACACAAAAGAGTACTAATAGCCAAACAAGCAATAAGGTCATAAATATTACAAATAGAGAACCAAGAAGATAAAAAAACCTCAAATAATAAAAGTGTTATGTGAACTGAATATCTTATTTTCACGATCCAACCATTTAGAATGAAGAATCAGATGTTACGAACCTACTGTTGAAATGTCAACATGATCCAATGGCGAACAAATTTGATATTGTGATTTTATAGTGATTTATCTATGTGTGATAAAAAATTACTTTCCATCTTCTTCTCTCTCTAATGGTTGGTGTTCTCTCTTGTTTTAGCCTTAACTGCCTCTCTCTCCTTTTTTTTCTCATATCCCTCTCCACTTAAATAAATGAGTAACCTAGTGAACTTTTCAATACTGAGTTTTTCTCCACATAAGAATGGAGCTCAATACCCAACACAAAAAGTTAGAAAGTTTTCAAAAAGGATGATTACAAGAAAGACTTGAAAGCAAAAAACTAGAGAAGAAATTTTTTATATGGTACTAACTTGCTTCATGTTCAAAATCCACTTCTATTTATAGGTGAAATCCTTCGAATTTTTGTTGGGTCATAGTGAGTTTTTGTCTTCGTTTATTGGTAAGACATCTGAATCAGCATTAAATGTTGTATTAATTATTTTTCACCAACTAGTCACATAATCTACTGATAGCTCAACTTGTTTATCTTCTTTTGCAATTTTCTATCATGTAACATATATCAATTCTAAAATATTTATGTTCTATGCAAACTGATGCTTAATAGATGCAACTTTTGAGGAAAAAAGTATTCTTGAATACATTTTGATTATCCTATTTAGTCTTCAAAACATTCTTTGCACAATAAAGATATTTGTATGTATGTAATAACTGCATATGAAGTAAAATATTCTAAGACAAGACTAGATAAAACATAAAAATAAATGATAAAGGTATTTGAGTATAGACGATAAACAAAAGATCTATTAGACAAATCCTTTAAAAAAAATAATAGTCTATTACAGATGGTAAACTTTAATTATCGTTTTGCAACATCAAAACATAAACTTCAAAAACCTTACTCATTTTTGCCTTAACATTAACATATAAAAATAAAAATTTTGGAATAAGAAAACAAAAAGAATCTCAAATGATGTGTGGGTTTCATATAAATTCAATAAAATTGATACAATAATAATTAAATAATAAAAATATAAAATATTATTACTTGATTTGATTTATGTAGTACTTATTTAATAGTAATTACATTAATAAAGTTTAATTTGGTAGTATATAAAAGCTAAAAAGATCTCAAACAATATTATAGTGATATATAAAAGAAAAAATTATATATAAATTTCAAAAGAAATGCAAATAATGTTTTGCTATGTAAAATTAGAAAGAATTCTAAACAAATTTAATCTCATATAAACTATTAAAATTAATATAATAATAAAATCAAACGTAATAATTTGAAATGTATTTGTCATGTTTCATTTGTGCATAATTTCTAATTTAATAAAAATTAATATTAATTACATTAGTTACAATTATAAATTTTGATTTATTAATATATGAAAGTAGAAATAATTTCAAATAATTATATGATATATAAAAGAATTAATATTTATTGTGAGATTTTTATTTATATTAATTTATAAATAATTTAATTTAAATCTTATTTTTTATAATTGAATTTATTAATGTGATTCAAACCGATAAAAAGGGTTAAATGACAATTTTCTTGTACTGTATGTTCAAATGTAGAATCTTAGTGTTCTTATACTATTATTTATACACCCACTAATTTCTATTACCAATAAGACCACTTTATATTCTAAATAAAAAATTAAATAGAAATATAAGTAACAATTAAAGAGAATGCACATCTAGGTTTATTTTTAAAAAAAATCACAATTTAGTTAGCAAAGTTTGATTTACAAAATACAAAATTACTAATTCTCATTTCATAATCCTTAAAATTTGACGATAAAAAGCAACTTAAGTTTTGTTGTTTTACATATATCCATAATTATTTTCATGTTGATAAAAAAATTTAAAATGACAAAATTATATGTGTACATGATATTTTAAATAACGAATATAAAATTTATTTTTTGCTCTTATTTTTATTTGAAGCATGAAGTTGGATAATCCTTCTCTTTTTAATTTATTTGAAGAGTTATATTATTATTAACAATATTTACTATGATGTTTTATTTTTCATATTATATATTTGAAGAGTTATATTATTATTAACTATATAATGACTTGTAGATGATATATTTGATTTTCTTAATTATTTTTATTATATTTATTATGTCTTACTATTTATGTATTTTTTTTTTTTAAAATTAAAAACTAAAATTAAAAATTTATTATATCCAAATTGTTTTAGATTGATTGAGTTGAATCAAAAGTAAATTTTAAACCAAATTGATTAGATCACAAATTGAAAAAAATAAAGTGATTAAATTAAATAACTTTTATCTTCTAAATCGATTATATGTAATT
>JAMLFT010011311.1:0-11193 GCA_026544285.1 Pachyrhizus erosus
TATATATATAAAAGTCAATCGTTTCAAAATTGAAATTTGTTTTTGTTGGACAAGTAAAATCAAAGAACAAAATTTAGAAAGAAATCATTTTGTACATGGACACCCCAAACTGAACTCTTGAAGATATCTTACTAATGGAATTTGATGACCCTTCATTTGGTTATCAATTTATGCAAGGTAAGAAATAGTCAATTGTTTCATCTTAAAGATGAAGAAGGAGGAGGAGGGGTTGTTAGGTAATAATGATTATAAGGAAAATATTTCTAATACTGTTGTAATACTAGGAAAGTGAATGCTAATAGCCTTGACATTTTGACATATAAAAACAAATTCAGACCTTCTCCTCTGCAAGACCTTATCATGGAAGAATCAACCAAGACATTTGTCTAATCTGATCTTTATGAATCTTAATTTGGAAAAATTTTAAATTTATATCCCAATTCACAACCTTTTTCATCTTTACCAGACAAAACCGGATATAGCTTTGTTTACAAACTTTAGCAACTAAATTATCATCTACATATCATAGAGGTGGGTGGGGACATTAAATTCTAAGAATCTTTAACTGACACCGTACCAAATAAGTTTTTACAAGACTGAACAACCTGTGATATGTTTGTATGTTTGCAGTGAGCCAGTGGGACATATATCAGCAATAGTTGTCAGGGGTAAATGTGAAAATTACAAGTTATAATTAAAAAAATTAATTAATCATTTCATCCCTACACTTATCATTTTTTTTATACGTGTCCCTACACTTATCTACATTCTATGAATTAAGTTTTATACCTAGAAACTTAAGGTATTTTGTCTTTATATAAACAATTTTTTATATATATTTAACTCCTTATACCTTATTATTTTTATATATTTATACCGTAAGAAAAAAATAACAAGAATTAAATATAAAATATTTATTTATGCTTGAACTAAAACATAGAATTTTATTTATATAAAAATTAATATGGTTAGAGAGTTTCTGGAATTGTATAATGAGAGTTGTTACCATTAATGAAAAAGTGGATGAAAATATGAGTCGTCCCAAACAAGGCACTAGGGTGTATTGCCTTTGCTTTGCCTTAGTCAGAATCATCATGTCATGGGCTCAGCCTGAGAGTCAATGCCAAATATTAAACTCTTTTTTGACGCTTTCTGTTTTCTCTGTCATAACATAACAACAGCCCCACTCATGTTTGTCTAAAATTCCTACTGTCACCAATGCACCCTTACCATTTGGAACCCCTTCAATTCAACCCCACCTTCTTTTCTTGGCGCGTGTTTAAGTTCCACCACCTTTTTTTTTTCTTCTTCTTCTTTTTTTATACCATTAAATTCTTACTATTTTACTTAGTTACATCATTTTTCTTTCCATAGTCACATTCTATCACAGCTTCATTTAATATCTCAACCTCAATTTTTTTTTTTATGATTATTAGATCTTTTCTGAAAAATTAAGTTAAATTTTGATAAAAATAAAAGATAATTACTTATTCTAAAAATAATTCTTAGACATTTAGTTTCCTGAATAACTTTTGAGAATACAAAGTTTATAAATCTAATCATTAAACCATGCTATATTATATTAATGAATATGTATTTCAGATTTTTAGTAAAATGCATGCGTGCATGTCAGATTTTAAATAAAATGAACATTCATAAATATATAATCTTGTAATCAGTATTTGATAAGTTACATAAAACACAGTCTTGAAGTCTCTCCCCAATTTGATAAATTGATAACAACATACTACATCGTAGGCATATAGTTTATTTTTTATTCTTACTTTAAAAGTTACTTTAAAATTGATGTTACAAATAAAATATACTTTTATTAAATGTTAAACATATTTAATAATATTTTCAACTTTGTAATTTAAAAGCTACATTTAAATAAGATGTTCAGCAACATTTTATATATGGGAACTGACTCCTTTAAAATAAAGGAGTGTAGCATTTAAAACTATTATTAAAAAACCAGCAGTTAAGAATTAATGAAATAAAACAAAGACATGTATAAAAAAATTTAAGTTAATTATAATCTCAAATCTTCATTTTCCAATCAACAATTATCAGTGTGTACAGACCCTACGCTTTACAGAAATCAATTTCGTTTATTAAAGTTCCGATTTTAATTATGTTAACTTATATTTATTTTAGAATTTGCTTGTCGATCAAGGATCACGTAAATAAGTAGATATGAAGTTGTTCGAGTTTAACTTATCTCAAAGAATGGTATTATTTAGTTTGAACGTAATTATTTTATTAAAAAATTAAACTACTTTATAAGTCTTTGAATTATTTAATAATTTTTAATTATATTTTTTAACTATTTTTTAATTAAATTTTCAAATTTATATTTTTTTAATTACGACCATGTTTTTAATTATTTTTATGAAAAATTAATTATAAAGATCTCCTTAATCTTTAAATTTAGTATTGTCATATATGAAGATATGTACAAAATATTATTCTCACATTTTTAAGAATATTTTCATTTCTGTAGGTTTTGAAGAAGATATTCTCAATCAAATTTTTTAATTAATATTTTAAAATTTAAAAATTTACTAAACTTGAATATTATTTCACTAGTTTCTTCAATATTCACTCTAATATCATTATAAATTATAATTGATTCAAATAGTTAATTTTTTAACAAAAGAATCTAATTAAAAAATAAATATAAATTCAAACACTCAATTAAAAAAATAGATAAAAATTATGAAAAAAATTCTAGAACGTAATTAATATTTTTTCTAAAAGAAATATGTATAAAAAAAAAATCTGGAACCTTGCTTGAATAAAAATGATCTAAAGTCAACGATCCTCAAACATAGGAGTATTCTATTCAGTTATGACTGTGCGAAACCGCCACAACGACGTAGAGACACAGGTCACCTTGAGCTTACATTTCCTTATGGAATTGTTGGCAACCATCATCAACATTAAAAAGCTCCTATTAGATGCAAAACACCATCATCAGTATTCCTCTACATCTACCTAAAACCAAGTCTTTGTGAACCTCAAAGTGCAAACTAAACCACTTTGTAAAGAAGTCATTTGCACTTTGCAGCAGCAACAACCAGTAGTGCAAATTTACCTAGCATGTCTTTGTTTTAACCTTGAAATCCACGTTCAACATATTGTTTTCACATTTAACTACTTGTCAAAGTATGAAAATATTAGAACCAACGTACTGTTAATTATTGGCCAATCCAACCTCAATCATCATTCATCTACTTATGATGCCATTCTCACATGCACCTGACAACCTTCATTTTGTATTGATTTTCACGACTATGCACCCTGCTTGCGTTCATATTGTACCCATGTATCATAATTGCATGAATTATATTTATTGTTGTATTTATATGTAAGTTTTTAACAAATTGTATTTGCCTATTTATTTTGTTTTTGTTAAACATAGTATGTCTGTATAACAGGATAAAGAAATGAAATATTTTTTTTCATACATAATGTTTGAACTCAAAATTTTACTAATCCGCTGGGTCGATTTAGTGATGATTCTTTCATTTATATTTTTTTTTATTAACAGAGTTCTTTTTATTCATTTTATTTTTTCCAAATTTCTATTTGGATTTGATATGAAAAATAAAAGTATAAAAAACAAGGAAATCAAAGGCTACCATAAAGTTTTTTAATATTTCAAAATTTGAAAAGTAAATTAAAAGATAAAAGATGAAATCATTAAGATGGTTAAGGATAGTAAAAATTAGAGGATAATGATTTGGTACTATCACAAACATACTAATAAAGACTTCTAACATTTCGTGTCAAATATAATCTATAATACAAAATTATTTTAGACAGAATGTAATAGAATAACTTGTTTATTGTATAGTTATATAGAATGACTACATCTATTTCCAAGTTGCATTGCATTAGAGGATTATGTCATTTCTTCTGAAAATGCATATATACTCCGGAAACACATGTCTTTAAGTTTTGTCCTTAATTCCTTAAGCCTATATAAATGGAACCTTAATATGTGTTGATATTAAGTTTTAAATATTTACATAAACTAGCAAACAAATTACAAAACTTAGTGCAAGTCAAACACCCTCTACAGTTGAAAATAATATAATCTATTTTTGCAAGTAATCAAAAACAAATAATATTAACACACAAAGAGAGAGAGAAAATAATAAATTAATCAAGTTTAAATTTTATTACAATAGTAAAAAAGACACGAGATAAATTTTATAACATAATTATAGTCTTCAATAACTAATATTGGTATCAAAATGTACCATGCAAAACCTACGTTCATGATACTGTCAAACTAAGCATACAAACCTAATATTGGTCCATAAGAAACAAAATGTTAGCTTCTAATAAGCAATTTGATATCTCAAAGACTAAATAACTTTTTCAACTATTGAGGTATCATTATTTTATTTGGGGAAGAAATGTTCCTTCCTTTTGCATGGTTTTTTTTCTTTATATGTTGAATCTAGTAATAGCAACACTAAACTCATATAGTCTATTAATCACATAAAGATCATTGGAAAATTAAGTTTTTCCAATAACCCTTCCTATATTTCTATGGAATGAGAAAATTGAAGAAGGAAATAACACAAACAATTTATGAGCTTTGAAATGGAACTTAAATTAACTAAAAATTCAATAACAAAGAGTACATGTTGTAGAACAAGGTATTTGATTATATGAATTATCTAACATACTTTGTGTAGTCTTCATGATTGTTTGGAAAACTAATATGAATAGGATTAATGGTAACAATAGAAATGAGAACATAATATTAAAAAGTGATGGTGCATTATGTTTAGGTGGGTAATATGGAAGCTTGACTTGAAACATTCAAGAATCAATGTTATTTTAGCATGAATATGTTATTATTGAAATGTTTATATTATATTTTATTGATTTATTGGTTGGGAAACAATACCTTTTAATAAAAAATAATTTTGAAGATGTTTTAAAAATCAGAAAATGTTATAAATTTTTCTATAAAATTATGTTACTACTAATTTATTGAAGAGAATATCATTTTAAAAATTATAATAAAATACTTTTAAAATGCATATACATATGTCATCTTTATTGTTCCAAATTTTTGTATTAAAAGATTAGGGTGTTATATTTTAGTAGAGTTAGATTGGTTTGAAAGACTCGACGAAGGGACCTTCTAAATTTAGAGGTAAACAAAAAACCTCAATTTTGAGTAATGTTGAAAGATACTTCTTATATTTTGAGTATTTTATGAATATAAAAATTTATTAACCTTTTAAAAATGCAGAAAAATTTGATTAACTTATCTATGCTTACTCAAACGATCTTAAAATTAGTTAAACTCAAAGTAAGCATAATAAAATTTATAACTATATCATCCCATTTTTAATCAAGGAAAAACTAAACATTTAGGTTTAAAGCATTTTGCATTGACTTATTAGTAAATTTAGGTTATTGTTTTTTTTATTTGTGATCACCAAGTCTCAACACTTTATGCAAATTGAAATGGATTATATATGTAGCTAAAAATATTAAAACTTAAAACACATTGAAAGAAATAAGTCATTTACTCTTTTAACAAATGAAGCTTAATCATAAAAATATTATAATCGTAGATCAGTGAAGAATGATTGTCTTTCTAATTTTAGTATAAGTTTAATTACCTTTCTAATTTTACTGCATTATGATCCAAAAATTAGATATCAAGACAAAAGAATTTTCTGGTACTAAATTAAGAATTTGATTTTAACTAAGTTTCTCAATGTAGTTAGGATATTTTACTTATGATATTTTGTTTCTTTGGACGACTATAATTAGTCTACATGTTTGGGTTTTACTACTGTACAAATAATCATAACATGTTATGATTTAATTATCCAAATTAAATTATTTTAGAAATTCTCATATTTTTGTCTCATGAGTTATGTTATTTTTTTTTTAAATATTATCTTGCTTCCTAATTAGATTATTATATCTCTCAAAGGCAGTCATTTGACGTTCATAAATGTTCAATTGTTTTTCTACCGTATGATAACTTCTAAGCATTAACAACTTGAGCAATTTCTGATGTTAGTGTTTCCAAATGTGTATTCATGAAGTCTATCCATGGTGTTTTGCACTTTGTTCCTCTCAAGAGGTAGAAGTCCCAGTAGAAGGTGTTGACTGAGCATTGTTAACAGACAATATCAACTAACCATATATGACAGATAGAGTCAAGTGATCATGTATAACAGATGCAGTAGAGTGAGCATTGATAATATATGAAGTTGAATGACCAAAAATGTTTGTGTGAATGGGAGAAAGGTTGGTAAGTTGAAATTCAAATCTTCAAAGTTTGGCAAATTAGGATATTTCATTAGAGTATCTTGACATGCATCATTAGGATCAATTGTGACATTTTTCCATTCCAATGATCGAATAATTTATCTTATTGTTGATCCCATTTGCCTAGAGACACAATTTAAACCTTAAATTTCTTCAAGAATGTTGTAGTGTCTTATCGATGAAACTTTCCATTTTGTAACGAACGATTTAATCTATTCACATTAGTATATTATAATGTTAGATTCATTATAAAAATTATTTTGACATAACTTTTTCATTAACAAGTTTAATAGAATTTGACAAAACATTTCAACCTCATGATCAAACAACTATGAATCAACTTTGATAATTATTCATTATTGTCGGTGCCTGAAAAATTTATGTAGTATACAACATGCTAAAACATTTTTCGTTGTTTCAAACAAACAATGTGGTTATTTGTTGCTAGTTATAATTAACTTTTTTTTAAACATAAAAAATCTTTCAATTACGTTTCTCAAAGATGCATGTCTATGATTGAATAAACAAAGTCAAAAAAGAAATTGATGAACATACCAACTTAATGTGTCACACATAGTGTAAGTAACATAAATTTAATACAATTAATTAATCTTCACTACAATTCTTAAACAAGGAAATAAAAAAAATTAAAAAAATACCTATTTAATGTTACACACATAATGTAACTAACATTATTTTAATAACTAGCCATTTTTTACTACAATTCTTATTTAAAATAATAACACAATTTTAAAAATAAATTATGTTGCAAGCATAATTGATTGTGCTTAGCATAATCAGATTTACATGAGCAAACTTTAACTAATAACTACTCTTGTAATATATTTTTTATTTCAAATACAAACATTAAACAGTGAGATTCAACAAAAGATAGAAACATAAATAGTGAGATTCAACATCAAACAACATAGGATATTACAATTATTAGTTCTAGATCTATTATAAATACTTACCTTCGCTTGAAGAAAAACTTGAAAAAAATTGCCTACGAAATTGAAGGAGACGAAGAAGTTGACTCAAGGTTGAAAAAGACACAACACTTCTCCTACCTCTTCTATGACTACCAAAAACAAGCTTTTTGAATGAGAGATAGAAACATGGGAGGCAACAATAAGAAAAAAGGTAAAAAGAAAAGGTTCATGAGTTTCCTTTTCTAAAATAATAAATGTTTATCACGAATAAATTGATCATTTAATTATTCATTTCATTCGTTTTCTTATCAATATGGAACAAAAAAACGTGTATCTCACCTTATTGTTTATTTTCTTCTTCAACTATCAATTGTATCAATCATCACAACTTCTCTTCTTTTTCATTATCTTTCACTAGAAATAACTTTTCTTTTCTTCTATTTTTCTATACCAAATAAAGGATATGTGTGTTAATAAAGTATATGATGAAAAACAAAGTGAGAAAGTTTTGATCTTTAATAGCAATAAATGAATTTTTATTTATTAATAACAATACTTAAATAAAACTAACTGAAAATGTTTGTTATTATCCTTTTACATTTCAATTTATGATTAATGTTTATGCATGACACAACATAATAAATGTGTTCTTATCTATTATATTTTAAATTTTGTGTTGTTATTAATTCACATAATTATTAATGAATTAGGTTAATAAACTTAACTAAAAATTTTAATGTTTATTTGTCAGTGATGACTCACTAAGTATTAGATAACGATAAAACTTTTCAATCCTAAAATAATAAAAGTAAAATTTTAATTATTACTTAATTATTTGTATTACATTTTTATGAAAATTTGTGAAATTTTTTAATTAATTATTAATTGTTACAAATAGATAATAAAACATTATAAATAATTTTTTTTATCTAAAAAATTATGTCTATAGGTTAGAATAGTTTTTTTTTTTAATTTATAAACAGTCAATTTTTTTTTTCATTTTACATAAAAGAATTTAAATAATTTCAAAAGTTCTCAAAATTATAATCTAATTAATATTCTAAACTTAAATTTTTGGCTAAATTATTAATGTGATTCCTCTATTTATTTAATTAGTTTAATTTGGTCTTCTATTATTAAAAAATTTAATTTAGTCCTTAGTTTTAATAATTGATATAAATTTTTTTTTCATCTAATTACAAAAAACATTATATATATGACAAAAATGACACATAGTATATATAAGACATCTCTCTTAGAATTTTAATATTTATAAAAAAGATAATATTGCATTAATTTAAAAATTAAAAGATTAAATTAAACTTTTTAATAATAAAAAGAATCAAATTAAACTAATTAAATAAAAAGTAAAATATATTTTTAGTTCTTACACTTTCATGGATTATTGTTTTCCAACTCTCATATTAAACATTTTATTTTTTAAATTTTATAAAATATATGTTTTTAATCAATCATTGAACTAAAAACATATATTTTGTAAACATTTAGAAACTAAAATATTCAATGTGAAATTTCAATAATTAAAAAAAATCATTTAAAATATATGTAAGAACTAAAAACATATTTTATCTTTAAATAAATAAAGATCAAATTAGTAATTTAGTCTATTTCTTTTCAGTCTTAATTATTTTTACTATTTTGATCAATATTATGTTTTAGAATGTTTTGGATAAATTTTTTGTTTATTTGGTTTTATTTTGACTAAATTATTAAAAAATTAAGGTAATTTATATACTTTTATTATTTATTATTTTTAATCTCCAAATTTTAACATCAATCATCTTAATCCTTAAATTTTATAAAATGTTGTATTTTTGGTCTTTAAAATTTATAAAGTATGTGTTTTTCTTAAGTTTTAAAAATTTATTTATTTTTTTAAAAAATTAAAATTATTTTAGTAAAGATCATTTTAGTCCTCAAATTTAAAAAAAAACTACTTTTAATCTCTAAACACTAAATTTGAGGGATTAAAAAAGTTTTAAATTCTTTTTAATCCTTGAAAATTAAAATTAAAATTTTAAAATTTAAAGAATTAAAATGAATTTTTTAAAATTCAAAAAACTAAAATCAAATTTATCTCAAAAAATAATTAAAGTTAAAAAAAAACTTTAAAGAATAAATAGAATTCTCAATTATAAACAATATCATTACATCATCTAAAATGAATCTTGAAATCAAAAGTTTCATCATTAATTTTAATCTGGTTTAATTGTGCACCTATTTCTCCTATTTTAATTTAATAACAGCAAATCACTTAAGATATGTCATCATAAACCTATAGAGTAGGGAAACATTAGAGAACTACAACAATAATATATGTCTTTAAATCTAAGTATATATTGAACATAAAAATGAAAAAAGCATGCTTCAAATGAAGCAACACTCATTATGCAAAATCAAAACACATAAAAAGTATATGCATTTAGTTCATGCAATGCATGATATTCATAAAAACCAACATAAACATGCTACAAAGCACTTTCATGACAACAAGAAAAAACATAAACTATTTGAAAAATAATATTCATACACTGTTAATTGATGTAATAGTTTTTAATGTTAGCATTTAATCTTGTGTTAACACATTTAACAAAGTTGACTGTGGTAACAATTACATAATGTATTGACCTTGCAATGTATAGAAAAAATACACTGTGAGACACATAGTATGCAACATTATACATGTTATTGCATTAAAAATAAATTGTTATTTTAAAAATAAAGAAGTCTAATTATAGTATTTGACTTTCAGATTAAATACATAATTGTAATAAAGTTTTAATAGAATTATGAATGTTTAAATTATATTTATATTTCTAATAGTTTTATTGTTAAAGAGGATAAGAATTTATTATTATGCATTTTTTCTTTTCTTTTTTAAGATTATCAATTTCTAAAAATCATGTTAGATTTTAACTAATTTGATTCGAGTTGAATAGATAAATCCATTTAATTTAATGGAATAAAAAATCTTGAACACCTATTTCTTAATGTATAAGATTCTAATCCACATTTTGTTTAAAGAAATCAAACTCCGTATAATTTGAATCAAAATGCACTAGATTATTATTAAGCTGCCAAAGAAATGATTCAGTGATTAAAAATTTTATGTATTTAAATTTAAAAAATAATTAATTCTTTTATTAAATTTATATGAGGATGCACACTTAAGATTTTTGTCTCCATTTACATGTGAAAAGGATACAGTTGTAATGCATATGTTTAATCGTTTCTTTTTAATAAATACACAATGCTACCCTTAACCAATATTATTGTCATTATTACCAAAATAAATTCTGCAGACCCTCACATCAGATAGCCTTTTTTTTTTTTAAAAAAAAATACATTAGAAGTAAACCAAAATCACATTTTAACACATTTAACAAATTAGTCATATCGATGAAATGAATAAATCTCCCCCATTTGTTTCACTACATTAACGAATCCGGAGAAATTTATCCTTTTCAGAGTTTAAATATTCCACCACAACAATTAATCTTTTTACTTAAAAGAAAACATAGAGTAATAGTATATGCATATATGCTAAAATAAAATTTTAATTATAGCAAAAAAATCCTAAACATTAAAAACTTTACCAATAACAACATCTAATTCATTGACTTGACTCATTAATGTGCATCAAATGAATGAATCTTTCGCATTTGTTTTGCCACGTTAACACATAAGGTGAAATTTATTATTTTTTAAAGTCCAAAAACTCCATTAGAATAATTAATAATTTCACTTAAAAGAAAATATTATCTGTCTCTAAATAAGACTTTTTTTTAAAAAAAAATTTATTTGTCTTTTTTATAATTTTTTTACATTAATTATTTTTTATTAAAATATTTTTATTTATTTTATAATAAATATTATAAATTAATAAGATAAGTTCATTCTTTCTCTTATAAAAATTGAAAAGGAT
>JAMLFT010011312.1:913-11191 GCA_026544285.1 Pachyrhizus erosus
TGGACTTCGCTCAAATGGGTCGCGTCCCATTTCAACGGAAACGGCCCTGAGGAGTGGCTCAATCGCCACGCTGATTTGGAGAATGTGTTTTTAGCTGGGGACAGTGCTGGAGCAAACATCGCACACCACATGGCTATTCGAGTCGGAACCCACGGGCTTCCGGGTATCAACCTTGAAGGAATTGCTTTGGTGCATCCTTACTTTTGGGGCGTGGAGCGTATTGGATCTGAGGCCCAAAACCCCGGACATCTTGGTTTTGTGGAAAATTTGTGGCGTTTTACTTGTCCAACCTCGATCGGATCAGACGATCCGTTGCTCAACCCGGAAAAGGATCCGAATCTGGGGAAGCTGGCTTGCAAGAGAGTGTTGGTTTGTGTTGCTGAGAATGATTTGCTCAAAGATAGGGGTTGGTATTATAAGGAATTGTTGGACAAGTGTGGTTGGCATGGTGATGTAGAGGTTATGGAGGCAAAAGGAGAAGGCCACGTGTTTCATTTGGTCAATCCAGATTGTGACAATGCTGTCTCCTTGCTCGAACGAGTTGCTTCCTTCATCAATCCTAGTTAAGGATGCTGTTATGTCTGCAATACTTGAGAATTTGCAGACAAACTCGTTAACATCCTTGGTTTACTTGCTATGACAATCTGCACTTTCTGTTTGCTTTATGTTTTATGTCATTATGTGTATCAGTTTTCTCCGTCTGGTTTGGGTGACCTGCTGTTGGCTGATGCTATAGGCATCACTCACATTAGATTGTAATTGTTTTCTTTTTCTGTTATTTATTTTCTACTGATAAAAATATATGTTTTTATTGAAGAATATATAGCGCTTTAGACATAAAAAATAATGATTAAAGAATAGCCATTAAGGCTTTTGTTAAGGTTATTATAGTATTATTTTAGCATTTTTATTAATTATACTTAATGAGCACGAGCTTGTGAACAACACTGCTCTGGATTCCCAGAATGTGGTGTGCTAGCAATATAAAATTAAAAGAATAAAGCATCAAGGAGCATATTCGTAATCCCTGCAAAATTTGTCTTTCCGGATAATTTTGTATTAATTATTACTATATAGAGTGATTTTTTTATTGTACATTTCATAAAATATTGTATTTTTTTATTATTTCATTATTAGGTATTTGAATAATGATAGCAAATTTTAATAGTTTCTATAACGATTATTTGAATTTATAAATTTATTTATTATATTTATGAATTTTAATTTTTTAAAATAACAATATCAAATACAAAATAAAGCAAGTCAATTTCATAAAAAGAGGACATCTAAAAGAAAATGCTAGTTAGGAGTTAAAATAAAAAACAAAAAATTAAGGAATGAGATTAAACCTTTTTTTCCCCTAAAATAGAAAATATTCGTATCTTGATTATTCCTGAGTGAAAATTTAAAAAAACCTTGAGTAAAAATAAAATAAAATAAAATTAGTTTTCATTGTTTTTCTTTTTAATTTTAAAAATAACTGAAATCAAAATAAAATATTATTGACTGATCAATGCTATGCTGTTTTGATTCCAGTGTAGATTAGAGAAGTTTAAGCGCAAGAAAATCACATAAACAAAATAAAATTAAAACAAAAAATTATAGCACTAAATAAAATATTAAAATATAATTTTATAAACTACTATTTTTGTTCTTATATATTAAAAATAAATATATAATTCATCAAAATTAATAAAAAATAATTAAACTATTTAAAAATAAAAAAATAATATTTTATGAATACATTTTATAATAAATAACAAATATAAAAATTAATAATTAATATATTTAAAAATAATTATATATTTTTGTATAATTAAAATAAACATTATTATTATTTTTTATAAATGAACGAAAATAGTATTAACATGTCATCATCGATGTTGGTAATTTGAATTAGTTTAATTTGTATCTTCGCTGTTGTTGGAGTACCATTTGTTCTAACCTGGAAGGAACTATGTTGAGAAGCTTGAGAATATTGGCAGTACCATTTGTTCTAACCTGGAAGGAACTATGTTGAGAAGCTTAAGAATATTGGCTGCAGTGGGAGTGTTGAGCTTTAATATATTATTATTTATAATTGTTATTTATTTTATTTTATATCAATATTATTTATAATTTATTAATATTATTTAAATTATTATTATCATTATACCAAATTACACTTATATTCTTTCAAAATAATATTTATTACACTTATATTTTTTATTTAAAATGTTCTTACGATAATTTTTCTTGATTTTTCTAACTTCCTTATAAGAACACACATATATTGTTATAGAATTTATTTTGTTAATCAAAACCTATCACGTGTTTGTCATGTATTTAATTTTATCTTTTGTATTTATTTAAATTAAAAAATTATTTTTTAAATTAAAAGAACAAATTATATTTGCATTCCTTCAATTTATCATTTATTATATTTGTACTCTCTCAATTTAGTATTTATTACATCACACCTCCTCGTACTAATGTTACTTATTTCTAATTTGGATATGTCATATTTTTATGTTTATCTTAATTTTTTATTGTAATACTCATACATAAATTAATTCAATTAAAGTGACATTCATTAATAACATAATAAAATAAAATTTATACATCAAAATGATCTAATAATGTATATCTTCAAAACAAAGTATTCCAAAAAAACTAAAAACAAAATCTTGTATAGTGTATAGCAACAATAGACTTATTTTTCGTAAAACAGCTCTTACATAAACATAAGATATGAAGCTGTTTGACAAAACATAAACATATAGTTAAACCGGTTTGTAAAAAAAAAAACAACACATTTTGTCACATCTTAATTCCTAATTTTTTTTTCTTTTTTATGTCATCACATGTGTTGATATCTTCTTATTGGTTGGAAGACTGCAACTTGAGAACTTTTTTGTGTTTTCTTACACTAAATAAAAAAAATGTCACAAATAATTTGTTGACATTCTTTTTTTCAAAATTAGTTGGTTAAGGAAATACCTAAAAAGTGATTATAGATTGTTGGGTTTGAGGAGCTTCAACTTGGTTTGAGTGGGAGTTTTGAAGCTGCACTAATCCAATTGGTGGAGGACTAACTAGTTGAGAGTTTTGAGCATGGATAGGGGTAGCTGAATGTGCTTGGTCAATATCACTATTTCCATTTTCAACATTAGTTCCAACATCTGAATTTGTTTTCTACAAAAGCAATTAGAAACGAACTTGAACATTAGTAAGACATTGATAATAATAATAACTAATCGTTAAATGTTGTAATGAAAGTGAGTAAATTTATAAACTTGTTTTTTCTTCTTTTGTTTGCCAACAGGAGTTCTTTGACAAGTTTTGTAATTATGACCAAATTCCTTACAGGTAGGACACTAAATGATGTTTGATATCCTAATTTGGAGTCTTGATGGTCCTCCAAAATTACTCTTTCTTTGAGACTTCTTATGCCTACCAGACAACCTTTTTAAAGCAAGAAATCAATTGGTTGATATTTATCTATGTTGTTCACATCTATATCAGATATTGGATGAATAATTTTAGAGTAAGAGATCCACATTGTAGTTGTAAATGACTTGTCACTATAATCTCCACATTAGCTTTTTCATAAGCAATATATAAACATGAATGTTTGCATGATAAATCCATGATTTTCCAATAGTTATAACATGTTTTTTCATTTAGTTTAACAACAAAGTTGTTGAAACTATCCTTAACTTAGAATTAATCTTTACTAGCATATGTTACACCACAATATCTCCCATATTGCATTGTTTTGTCTAAAACAACCCTAATTCTACAGGTGACATCTAAGTGAGTTCTTGATGTCTTCTTGTACCTTCTTTGAAAGATGACCATCATCCTAATAAAAATGAATTCAAGCATTGATGAGACTATCTTCCTCCTATCTACACCTACCCAAGAGTTGAATACTTCACAAACATTGTTTGTGACATGATCAATCTTGCTTAATGGATCATAAGTGTGTTTGACCCATATACATGTTGATTTAGTTTTAGACAATAACCAATTTGCAGCCTCAAAATTCACTTTCTTGATTCCCTCAATTGCTTTATTAAACATAAATTCATATACGTCATCACACATTTCCAAAAGCGAGTTTTCAATAATAATGATTTGTATTTTTGTTTAAAATGGTTAAACATATGATTAACACAAAACATGTTAATACACCAACCCAAGTGAGGGATGAAATGAAATAGTACAGACTAAAACATTACAATAATGTAGTTAATGTAGTCATAAAACAATTGCTATTATAAAAGACATCAATTATAATGACTAAAACATTTTACTCAATACAATCATAAAGTTTATAATAACACATTTGATGCAGTCATAAAAGGGTTGACAATACGGTATACTCAATACAGACATCAATTACATTGACTTAAACATTACACACAACACAATCATAAAACTTACAATAATGCAGTCATAAAGGAGTCGACAATATAGTATACTCAATACAATATACTTAATGCAGACATCAATTATAATGACCGAAACATTATACTCAATATCGTTATAAAGCTTACAGTAATGCAGTCATAAAAGGATCGAAAATACAATTTACTAAATGTAGACATTAATTAGAGTGATGGAAACAATATACTCAATACACTCAATATAATAATACATTAAATAAAAGGGACCATAACTCACTTATGTTTCACATTGAGAAACACATCAACCACTAATTCATGCATTCCCTGGTATCAAATGAAAACAATAATTCATCATTACAAAATTAAATGCACTAAATAATAGTTAAAAAGTAAACATGAGTGAACCAACCTTTTGCACATCAGATGGTGAGTGACTCATTCTTCCACTCTAGCACGAATTCCTATGCTTCTTTCAATAATGTAAAAAAAATTCTAGGACTATTTATTTTATATCTCAACTACTACTACAACAATAGGACACATCCCCTTATTTGCACCTAGTGCAATAGCATAAACAAAAGGACCCTTTAAGTGAAATTTGTCAAACCAAATCATGGCCTACAACTTGTTACAAAGCCTTTTTTCCATGCATTTATGCAAACAAAAATAATCTTAAACTAGGGGTTCATAGGCACCACTCTAGGCTCCAAGCTCAATTTCACTAGACTTCCTTCATTGTTATGCCTAACAACAACTGTCCATGTTAGCCAATCATTATAATATACAACATATACCCCATTATTTGTTTCAAGCATCTTCTTCCTAGTTCGATATAATTGCATATGAGTTGAATCTACAAGTCTATATTTTCAAGTAACACTTGCCTTATTACAAGATAGCTGATACGAGGATCAACAATCAACAAACTTTCAAGTTTCTTAGCAATCCAAGTTGAGTTTGCTTCAAAGTTTTTCATTGTTCTAACGCATGTGTGTTTACCTTCATAGGACTTTATCTAATAAGTTTATTTGTCTGGTGCTAGACATGCACAGATCCTTCATATACACTCATCGACCATACATTAATTAATCACCTTTGTTTTTCATTTTTAACTCGCTTCAACTGAAATTCTTTTTGTATCAATAAATCTTTTAGCACTTCTCTAAAATGATTTACATTTAAAAATAATTGCTCAATCTCAAAATGGATTTTCCCATTATTATCCAACTGAACCTGTTTTCCATTTAATTCCCTTTTATAAATTTCTTCAATATCTGAATTTGAATTAATAACTTCACTGATATCCATTGATTAATCAAAGTTACTTATGTCATATGCATCACTCAATTTTGGATCCTCACCATCAGATCATAATCATTATCAGATGAAGATCCTTCACTCAATCCCTAGTAAGTCACATCTTCATCACTTACATACCCTTCACTTTGTATTGTGCAATTTGCAATGTCACCTACATGAGCCTCTTTAGTTACACCATTCACAGGTTGATGCCAAAACTCAACTTTGTTTCTTGTTAGATAAAAATAATATAACGATAATTTTTATTCTTTATAAACATTGACACCACATCCTTATTATTATCTAGAGGTGCATATTTACTATAAGCAATTTGCAACTATATGATAAAAGGATGACAAGGAGACAAACTTAAATCTTCTGCAAATTTGTTGATATCATTTACTGCACAAAAAACACCAAACTTATTCAGATCCTAGTTGTGGATTTCGTATGGGTGACCTTTTTGATTCTAGAAAATGCACCCAAATATCAATATTTCCAACATTTGGACCCAAATATGACAACTCGTCATCCATTGTGTTTCCTGCATACCAACAACAACAACAAAAATTAATAAAAAAAAAGTGACACAACATATTGATTGTAACTTCAAAGACAAGTGGTCCAAATATTGGTCATAAGTGAAACAATGGTCCCAAAATCATATTTAAAAACCATAAACCCAACAATGATAGTTCCCCACTAAAGTCGCATTGAAACAACAATTAGGTTAAAATAAGAAACTTATACCTTTAAAATTTATCTTTACAGAACCACGACACCACCAAGGTAGCCCACCAACAAAAATGTTAAAATAAGAAATCCTAATTTTAGATGCGAGGGAGACGACCTTGGTGATAGAGACAAGGAAGATGACATTGATCACAGTGACAAGGGAGATGAATGACACGACGAAGACAAGAGAAACAACAAAATGATAGAAACAATAACCACGAGAAAAACGAAAGAGATGAGAAATTAAGTTACAAAAATGATTTTAGAATTAATTTTTTTTTAACATTATTAGTAACGTTTTTAGACTAAGGAAGGTTGTAGAGACATTTTAAGTAAGAGTATAAGTGTAATAAGTTATATTTTAAAGAAGTGTGAATGTAATTTGCTTAAATTATTATCATTTAAGAATAAAATGGTGAGGAAAGCAAATATGTTTGGTGGAAGTTCACGGCGTGGATGCACATGGGAGAGAGAAGGCTTTTTACGAATTTCTCTGCAAAAATACAAATCTTGTCATTTCATCCATGAAAATTTTATAGGTGAGATCCACGTTACAAAGATGTTAAACCACGATATGAAGATGTTAAACATGTTTTCGGATTTTATAATACAGCACTCCATCCTTTTATACTTAACCAAACTACCAGAAACCCACCCCACTTCTCCCCTCTGTTTTCTGCCCTTCCCTCCTCCTCACTATTTCCTCTAAAACAAACTGACCGTTAAAGATATAAGTTGAGAGGCGTTATTGACTTTTGACTTGCATTACAGTCTTTCAAAGTCACGACCTTCTCACCATCCAAAGCTTGCCATTGATTCTACACACCAACATGGATTCCAGCTCTAGCGAAGTAGCGCTCGATTTCTCACCCTTTCTCAAAGTCTACAAAGACGGTCACGTCGAGAGACTCATAGGGTGCGACGTCGCTCCCCCCGGTCACGACCCTGCAACAAACGTCGAATCCAAAGACGTTCTGATCTCCAAAGAGGACGACGTATCAGCCAGAATCTACCTTCCCAAACTCACCCATCCAACCCAAAAGCGCCCTCTACTCGTCTACTTCCACGGTGGGGGATTCTGCTTAGAAACACCCTCCTCACCTCCTTTCCATAAATTCCTCAACTCAATCGTTTCCAAAGCCAACGTAATTGGTGTCTCTGTTCACTACAGAAGAGCCCCGGAGCACCCCGTTCCCATCGCTCACGAAGATTCGTGGACTTCGCTCAAATGGGTCGCGTCCCATTTCAACGGAAACGGCCCTGAGGAGTGGCTCAATCGCCACGCTGATTTGGAGAATGTGTTTTTAGCTGGGGACAGTGCTGGAGCAAACATCGCACACCACATGGCTATTCGAGTCGGAACCCACGGGCTTCCGGGTATCAACCTTGAAGGAATTGCTTTGGTGCATCCTTACTTTTGGGGCGTGGAGCGTATTGGATCTGAGGCCCAAATGCCCAAACATCTTGCTTTGGTGGAAAATTTGTGGCGTTTTACTTACCCAACCTCGATCGGATTCGACGACCCGTTGGTCAACCCGGAAAAGGATCCGAATCTGGGGAAGCTGGCTTGCAAGAGAGTGTTGGTTTGTGTTGCTGAGAATGATTTACTCAAAGATAGGGGTTGGTATTATAAGGAATTGTTGGGCAAGTGTGGTTGGCATGGTGCTGTGGAGGTTATGGAAGCAAAAGGAGAAGACCACGTGTTTCATTTGTTCAATCCAAATTGTGATAACGCTGTCTCCTTGCTCGAACGAGTTGCTTCCTTCATCAATCATAGTTAAGGATGCTGTTACGTCTGCAATACTTGGGAGTTTGCACACAAACTCGTTAACATCCTTGGTTTACTTGCTATGGGAATCTGCACTTTCTGTTTGTTTTATGTTTTATGTTTTATGTTTTATGTTTTATGTTTTATGTCGTCAGCTATTGTTAGCGTGTTTGTGTTAAGATACATGTTCAATCCAACTGCCACACGTTTTAAAACCCCATTTTGTGAGAAGCAAACATGCTATGTCATTAGTCATGCTGTGTATCAGTTTTGTCCGTATGGTTTGGGTGACCTGCAGTTGGCTGATGCCTATAGCATCACGCACACTAGATTGTAATTGTTTTCTTTTTCTGTTATTTATTTTCTACTGATAAAAATGTATGTTTTATTGAATAATAACACTTTAGACATAAGAATAATAATTCAAAAGTCAATTAAGGCTTTTTGTTAATATTATTATAATATTTAAGTATAGAAAAAAAATTAAAATCAATTAATTTTTGTGGAGAATAAATTTGAAGGTTGAACTTAACCTTTGACCTATTATAATTATTATTTTATAAGTTTTCCCCATGTAATCAGATTTTAATCACTTGCATTTTAATATATAAGTTTGATTTATTATTTAAATATTCTGTTTATACCTTAATTTGATGATGTTATCTTTTATTGTTTTTCACTTTGTTAATTCATGTAAAGTATCTATTAGTTTTAATGTTCCTAACTAATCATTTAATGCAATCTTCTTTTGTAATTATATTTTTTATTAATAAAACTTATGAATTTACTTAAAGAATTTAATTATTGTTTTATCATTTTATTTACTACTGAGTATGAGTCCTGTGATCTATTATCTCATGTTGTCTCATTGGTTGTATTTTTGTTGGAAGTTGCTATTGTGTGTGCTGATGGATCGAGATTCTCTGTATTTAAAATTTTAACTGCAGAGATCTGAACCCTTTTTCCATTAAAATAATGCATGATTTTGTTTTTCAAAATTTACGCTCCTTTGTATAAAAAAACATTAGCTAACATGAGTAGCTCAATAAACGATGGAGTCCTGCCATACAAGCTTTAGACCAACACCTATGTACAGGAAATCTGGTACTTGGTTGGATTCGGGGAACAAATAGTAGCATGATGATTAGTTCTGGCTAGTTGTGTTCATAATGCTAATTAAGTTTGGTTCACTGTTGATGATGTTTTCTTCATGATGGTAGGTTTGCGTTTGAAAATATGTTATTTTAAATGGTATTCTTTGACTGTTGCTAGTCTACTTTTAAAAATGTTTTTGCTTACCCAGTGCTTATTTAAAGGTATTGAATATTGCTGAAAAAAAGTTTAGCCATCAACTAATGCAAGGTTGTGAGTGTTTTTTTTGGTAGATATACAATGTTATGAATGATATTTCCTCATTTGATTTTAATGTAATTTATTTGAAGGTGCTACCTTTATTTGATTAAACATTCAATATAATATATTGAAAAATTAAAATTAAAATTAAAAATATTAATCATTTTGGAGTTACTTATATATTTTAAATAAAACTTTATTGAACAGTTTATTATTATTTATAATTTTAACTAAAAAAATGTGAAATCGAAGAGCATGAAATTCACATTTAAACTCTAGAAGGATTTGTTTAACATTTTATCAAATTTAGATATAATTTTATCAATATTTGAAAAGGATTGTGCAAATGAGGGGAAAAGCTTAAGTAAATTTTTAATTTCACTGAATATCACGATTTTTCTCCTTTTTATTTTTTAAATATTGTAATTTAATCAGTATAATATTTCTTTTGTCTTTTCTATGTATCGTCCTTTTACGTTGTAGTGTCATTTTTTCATGTATTCGATCCCTCTAAGTATTTATTTATTTATACTTAATCCCTGTAAAAATTATAAGAAAGTTTTAATCATTCATTACTATTTTTTACAGCTAATCACTCATTCCTTAAAAACACAAATTTTATTAATTAAAATAATATGCATACATAAAAAGGCATTTTTTTTCAAAAATTTTAAGGATCAATTTTATAATTTTAAATTTATTAAAATAAATATAATTTTAATTATCATTTAT
>JAMLFT010011313.1:0-11191 GCA_026544285.1 Pachyrhizus erosus
AAAATCAACCTTTTGTTAATTCATATTCTGTTTGCCTTAAAATTATTTTGAAAACCCAATTCCCAATTTAAACTAAATCATTCTTTATTGATTTAAACTCAAAGAGATTTATAACATAAGAAATTTTACTGAAATTGTTCCTTGTGGGTACGACATTCGTACTTGAAAAAGTACTATACTATAATTGAATTGGTACACTTGCTGAAAGAGAGAAAAATAGCTAACATTAAGCTAGGGAAGCTCATGGCAATTGAAAAGAAAAACAAATGTATATAAGGAGAGTTAAGGGGAATAGGAGGAATAAAAGAGTGAAATAAGAAAAAATGGGTGGGGCAGATTCGAAGACGCGACCTCGGGGACGGAAAGAGGAAATGGGAAGCAGGGATTGTCATTTAACAGTTAAGTTCATTAATGAAAACTTATACAAATAAAAACCATATAAGCGCTTCCAAGAAAACATTTGTCGCCATTGAAGCTTCTAAGTGAGTTTTTTCCTCCTTGAGCTCCATCAACTTGCTAGTCGCCATGGTAGCCTGCACTCCTACTCTTGAGCCAAACAAATTTTCCCATAACCTAGGAATAAAAATATTCACAGCAAGGGCGGCAAGGGGCTCTATAAAATGAAGACAAAGGAAACATATAACAAAAAAATCAGGCACCCAACTCTCCTTGAATACAAGTTTTCCTTCATTTACTTCCACCTAGATAGATTCAAAATAGCCCCAGCTTCGTTTTTGCTCAAGAAATTAGAAGGAAAGATTAAGAAATTGTGTTTTTGATTGGTCACTAGAGTTTCATCGAAGTTTCTGAAATTCCTCTTCGAAATAACATTTTAAGGTAGGAGGAGTCTTCGTTTTAATCTTATAGAATCATTGTTGAACAATTTTCGCATATGTTCGAATACTTATTTAGCCAAATTAGTGATGAATTAAGCAAAATCGAATTAACAATTCCTCCAAGCTGCCATAGCTGTCAGACCTGTAAATTGCTCTAGTTTTTTATTGAATTTTGATTTGAAACCTTATTATGAGTAAGTATCAAATGTTACTAGTTAGTTTAAAATGGAAATTTGTTAAAATTGAGGTGGAATCAAATTAGGTAGTGAAATTTGAAAATTTATTGGTTTTGGAGATAGCTGAGTTTCTAGAAGAGGAGAAGAATAGGTAGAGTGGGAAAAGAGAAGAGGAAGAGAAATGGGTCGACGGGAAGAAGAAAAAGAGTAAGGAGAGGAAGAAGGAGAGACTAAGAAAGAGGAGCAGAGGGAAGGGTGAGTTAGAGGAAGAAGACGAAGGGAGGGTAAGACAACAACAATGGGAAAAAAGTATATAACAACCTTTGAAAAAAGTATAAAACAACCATAAAAAAAGTATACAACAACCATTGAAAAAATTTATACAACAGCATTGTAAGAAAGTATACAATTGTGGCTTTTTGAGAAGTTCTGGGAAGAGAGAAGCCTGGGAACCATTAGGAGGAGCTTTCAATAATCCTTATTTTAACTACTAACTCATTTCAAATGATAGGAAGTGTTAAATCGACACTAAAATTAATCGTAATTGGTAGGAATATGTTGAAATCGAAATTCGATTTCTTCTCTGTCACCCATGGATAATGGTTTGTTGTTCCAAATAATTTCTGTGTTTTATTCAATCTTAACTTTTGATTGGTATTAAAAGTCATTAGACGAAAGTAGTATAGTAGTTTTGTTGTGTCAATTCAAGTGAAATCCTTATTAGGAAGAAAATTCAAAAATCTGAGAATGGGAGGGAGATGGTCTGAGAAGAAGAAGAAGGAAGGGAGGGGGTGTAAACAATAATAATAAGGTGTGAATAGTAAATAGAGGAGTGTAATAACTCAAATAAACTGAATTAGAATAATAAATATAGAGATAGAAAGTTATAGAGAAAAAGGAAGAAAGAAGGAAAGAAAATAAAGATAAAAGTATTTACAAAGACAATTATTTTCCTTTATTGTCATCTTGATTAGAATATGTGTTATATTATTTGGAATTTTGTTCAACTATAATATTGTTGTTCCTATATGATCTATTGATGTTTTATTGCCCATCTGGATAGTAGAAGTGAAGCATTATTACATCTACTGATAATAGAGGGATTTATAAGATATTGACAATTGTCTCAGTTAGACAATAAATGACAAAAATAACCCTAGGGTAGAGGATGAACTAGAAATTTATCCAGACAAAAATTGAATAAAACTAGGATTGGTTATTGAAAGTAAGAATGAAATAAAGGCGTTGCAAGACTATGCTGATGAAATAAAAGTCAGTACCGAGAAAACTTGAAGATTGGAGAAGAAGAAAGTAGAACGAATGAGAATCCCTGACGAGTGAGAAATAAGAATAGAGATCGCATGGGTTGACCACAAAATGTACCTAAGGAATATACACAGTCTCTAGTGAGTCCTTGGGATAGATAAAGTGCCAAGTTGCGAGCTGTTCAAAGTGAAAATGATGTCACAAAATCGGCTTGACTATTGGAGAAGATAATTTTATGAGCTATGTTAGATTCGCATTTAGACCTTCAAACAACATAGTTTCATGACAATTATATCACATGGATCTTCTAGTGGTACTATCTCAGACTCAATTGCCTAAATATAAGGGGATACCACCAAACATTCCAACAACTCCTTAACGCGCTCAACCACCTCCACGTCAAAACTCGTCTACGGGTTCAGCTCCAACAAGAAGAAAGGAATCCTTAGAAGAAGAAGAACCCTTTGAACGTTCTGACTAGGAAATCGTGGAAAGAATAGATATAGTCTTCTATCGTCCTCAATCTTAATGTTGAGTGTTAAATAGATATTTTGGATATATAATACTTACAATTATGACTAATATTTTCATATATGACAATCTAAGTTGTTGTATAATTAAAATTAAGTTGATGAAAAATAATGACAATATTTAGTTTCTTTTAAATTGTAAGCCTGACGAAAATTAACTTTTAAAATTTACCCAAAATAAAATAATTGAAAAAATTTTCTAGCAATTAAAATAGATAAAAAAGAACATTACATGCATCACATGAGTCAAAAATCTAGTATCATATAATTTTAATAAAATTATTTAATTCTATAAATACATAATTTTAATAGATGTACAAATTTTTAAAATTATATTTTTAAAATAACAAATGGAATAATTAATGTCATTAACAAAAATAAAGTTTTTAAATCCTAGTCACATTTTTAAAATATATATCTTGCAAGATCTTATTTTGGTATCAAATATTGTGTTGTGTCTATGTTTGGAATGAGTAGAGATTATAGAATAGAATTTGGGGAAATGATTGGTGGGATGTTTGGAATTATTTGCTATTCTCTTATGTTTACTTGAAATTGGTTTTTCCTCCTTTCAAAAACTAAATAACTTTGTAACGAACAAACTTAACTGAATCGCTACAGAAGAATACAAATGTATCTCAAATACTAAAAAAGGAAAACTACTAATGCAAATTCAGTGGAAAACAACCTTTTTTTTATCATTTTGATTTTTTATTTGTGTGTGATTTTCATTTTGGTTTAGCATCCCTCCCCCCTCATACAATTTTTTTTTTTTACTGGAATACTTGTCATTGTCATATTGTGTGTGATATACAATCATTAATTAGTAAAACACAACAAAAATAATTTTTTAATTAAACCAACAAAAATAAATCACATGAGTTTTTTCAATCAAGGCACTTGCAAGTACAAAGCATTATAGATGTATAATTACCGTAAAAATAAGTCTAGAGACAAAAAACAATATTTAACATTAGCTAATAATATGTATATACATAGTAATCAAAGTACTTGCTGGCATAAAGTGTTACAAATTGTTTGTGTGTTTGTCTTCTTTCATTCAAATATAAAAAATCATAACTTTGTAAATTTTGAAACAACTCAATAAAATCAAATTTAAAACATCATTCAAGTTATTTTTAGAAGGATTTTTTTTTTTGAACTTTTTATAAGGACTTGAAACAGTGGAATAAAAATAGTTTTTCTTTTCTTTCCTTCAGTTAGAAAAGAAAAAGATGAAATGTCTATAACCAATGTTATAATAATGAGGAAGATAATTTTATCTCGTAGAATGCAAATATACCAAAATTGCAAATTACCAGTGGAAAACGTTGCTGTTGAAAGAAAAAAAAAAAAGGGTGTGCAAGGGTTGCCGGTGAAAGTGCAAATCGGGAAGGGAGAAAGGGTGGAGAGCACGAATGAAGAAAAATATTTTTTAATCTTTTCCTATTAATTTTTAATTCAGTTTTCACCGCTTGACAAATTTTAACTAATAAATAAAATAGAATAAAATGATAGAATTGTCTTATTGCATCAAATTTTAACTATTTTTTCTTGTATGTGATAGTGACACCCAGCTACCAGTCCTTACTTCCATTTTAGATGTATGCATGTGCTGAACCATTCCCGCCGTAGCACAATCTAGGATTATTTGGATTTATTATCATGTGTCCTATCGATAAAAATAATAATAAATAAAATAAATTTTTTAGAAACTTTGTTAGAAGTGCATTAAAAGTTGTGGTAGAATTGCCTTAATGCCACTTCTCGGGTTATCATGCTTTAGTCTATTGAATTGGAGTCTGGTTCGAGTTTTACAAGGAGTAATGTAGTGTTTGGATGTGTATATAGAATCAATGTGATTTTATAAAATTATTAATAAATAAATGCGGGTTTATGTTAATGTAATTTTTGTTTAAATAACTTATATTAAAAATTGATTTTGATACACAAAATTATTTAACAATTTGCAAATAATTTTGATTTTTTAAGTTGTAATTACCAAATTAGGTATTGAAATAAAATCTAAATTCTTGAAATAAAATGAGTTTTTTTAGCTGAATGTATATTTTTTTCTCCGTCTAAACAACATGATGAATCACCATTTGATTGTTTGTAACATTTTTTTCATTTTTCTCGATGCCTATTACAACCACAACTAGCAAGTGAGGTTTTAATATTGATTAGGAGTGTTGATATTCGTTCTTCTCATTTTAGGATAGATTTTGATGGAAACGAGAGAGACAGAGAAAAAAAAATAAAGAAAAAGGAAAAAATAGAAAAAAATAATAATAAATGTGATTAAAAAAAAGCGAAGAGAAGGATAGAAAAAAGGGAATGAAAATCAATAGAAGAGAAAGTGGGTGGATGATTAGTTTTTTCATTAATTGGACATACTTAGCTTGCATGCATCCAAGTTGAGAGAGAGTTAACATTGTTATCCATGATTTAAGGTTTAGGGTTGACAAATATAATATTGGTTTGTCATTATGAGATGTAGTTAATGGATTATAGCAGTTTAAGTTGGTTATTGAGTTTTTATGTTTAGTAGTTGGCTATATATAACTTGATGCAAATATCAATTTTGAGTATGAGTATTTTGTACGAATTCTATTTTTTTAATTTATCATAACAATAATTATTGTATTATTACAGTTTTAGTATGGTATCAAAGTCTATCCTCACGAGTGTTGTAGGATCTATCATGTCACTTACTATTAGACTGCATCAGACCACTCATAAATATTCAATTTTGTAAATTTCACATTCAAGATGTCCCAACCCTCAACGTGAAAGGGATGTGTTGGAGATTCCATATCGACTAGTGATAAGACCAAATCAGTGTATGTAAGTGGAGAACAACTCTCACCTTACAAGTTTTGTAGAGTTGAGTTAAGGCCACAAACCCACATTTCTAAACACTTGGGGATTATACTCTTTTTGAGTTACTTCATCGAAAGTTTCTTGACTATTCACTTCTCTGCACTTATGGTGAGTTGTGTTTTGCCTCCACCATTTCATGTGTTTTTATGGGTTATCCTTTTGGAGTTAAAGGATACAAACTTTATGACATACAATCAAATAATTTTTTAACCTCAAGAGATGTCTTCTTCAATGAGCATGTATTCCCTTTTTACACCATGTTTAATCATCATAACTTACCTAAACTTTTCCCAAACATTCTTAAACCAAAACCTGTTTTTGAAACTTCCTTACCTATTCAGCAACCTGAATATGACCTTACACTTGAGGTATCACCAAAATATGATCCTACACCTGATGACCCACCACCTTTAATTTTGCCTCTGATTCTTGTGAGAAGTGCAACCAAACCACATAGACCACATTCTTACCTTCAACATTATCAGTGCCAAGCTCTTCATCCTATCCAAAATCATTTGTCCTAAGATAATTTATCCTTCATTTACAAGCACTATATCTTACAAGTCTAAAATATTTTTGAACCTTCCTTTTATCATTAAGTTGTCCCTCATCCTAAATGGTTATGGTTGAAGAGCTTGCAACCTTGGAAGCCAATAACACCTAGGTTGTTCAACCTTTTCTGCCTAACAAAAGGAAGATAGGTTAAAGATGGGTTTATAAGATGAAATACAATGTTGATAGCAATTTGGATAGATACAAAGCTCGTTTGGTTGCTCAAGGCTTCACCCAACAAGCTGTGACAAAAATCACCACAGTTAGAACTCTATTATCCATCATTGCTTAGAAAATCCAGCACTTTATTTAGTTAGACATCAATAATGTTTTCTTAAATGAAGAACTTGGAGTTCCCTAAGGGTTATACCATCAAGGGCGAGAATCTAGTTTGCAAATTAAACAAGTCTCTATATGGATTAAGGCAAGCATCCAGGCAGTGGTTTAATAAACATAGTTCCACTATCACACAACATGGTTTTATCAAGTCTTTGGCAAATCATTCTTTGTTCTCTATGGGTTTAGGTGATTCATCGGATATCCTCATTGTGTATGTTGATGACATTATCCTTGTTGGTCCTAACAAGAGTCATATATACAAAGTGCAGTCCTTATTACAAAAATACTTCAACTTAAAAGTACTCAAAGATTTGAAGTACTTTTTAGGGTTGGAAATATTCCAAGGGTATTCATTTGTGCTAGAGGACATATACTCTGCAACTTTTCTGAGACCTTGGATTTATCTCTACCAAACCAACCTTAATCTCTATGGATTCTAATTTAAAGTTGAATGAATGATAAGGATGGTAATTTTCTTACTGATATTTTAGCATATCGCAGGCTCATTGGGAGACTTATGTATCTCATGATTTCAAGGCCTGATATTACTTATGTTTTAAATACGCTTAGTTAGTTTATGGCAAGTCCAATGTTTCCTCACTTACATGCAATACATCATGTACTTCAATATCTCAAGAGAACTCTATGTTAAGGAATTTTTTTTTCAATTTAGTCTTTTTTGCATTTATCTACTTATGTTGATGCAGATTGGGATAGTTGTCTACTAACTAGAAAATCTACAATTGGTTTATGCATTTTTCTTGGTACAACTTTGATTGCTTGGAAATCAAAGAAGTAGCCCATGACAACTAGATCTTCAACTAAAGTTGAATATGGAGCATTAGCTACACTTACTTCTAAATTATTATGGATTCAACAGTTACTAAGAACTTTTAAAGTATCAATACCATCCATAGTGGTATTTTCTAATAGCAAATATGTCATTCAACTTGTTTCTAATACACAGATTCATTAATGCTAAAAACATGTGGATATCAACTATCATTTCATTAGAGAGCATGTTCAATCATCTTTCTTGAATTTAATCTATGTGAATTAACTTGCATATTCACTTACCAAAGCATTGTCATGCATTTTGTTTCAATCTTTGATCTCTAAGTTTGGTCTATTCAACATATATCTCCCAACTTGAGAGGGTGTATCATGATGACAAATAAAATAATCATTTGTCCATATGAGATGTAGTTATTATTAGAGTATGGCACAGTGGTACCTATATTAATTGACAAACAGTCAAAGGAAAACACTTCATATTTTCCTTCTTATTTTTGTGTGCATTTTTCAATCCAAAATCTCACCTCTCTATCAACCTTTTAATGTTGGAAAAAAATTTTATATTATGAATGACAATAGTGAAATTGCTTAGTTTCTATGAGGGAATTTTGAAGTTAATTAGGTTGTGGGTTGTGTGTTGGAAAATTACAGCAATTACTTCATTCATGCACATTCACACAACATAGATAACTAGAAGATTTTGAATGTGTTTTTCACGCTTTATTAATGGTTTGATACATTTTTTTTGTTGATCACGGTATTGGTACCCAACATAGTTTATTCTATATCCAATAGTCAAGATTCAAACCTTAGACCACTTGATTAAGGAACACAAATCACAACCATTTGTATCAACCAATGTTATCTTAAATTCAAAAATATTGCATGAATTAGTGGAAAAAAATTAAATTATATGTCATATTTATCAACAAGTAATATACTTTGGACTTGATTGAATAAACAACTTAATTAAGATTTTATTTGATAAGTTTGTATTATATAAGAGCTTATGATACAAGTGATTAAAATTAAGATTTAAATAACTTTTTGATCCCTAAAAAATAAAAATTTTATTTAATCATTTAAAGATTTGTGTTAGTTTATGTTATTAAGTAACAAAATTAAATGATCGTGTAATAGCAATGTTAGTAGTTTATTGACTTGTTACGTTATTAAAAAATTTGATAGAACAATTACATGTAAATTTTTTAGTAAACTATATTTTTAAAACTCTATTTATTCAAAATATTTAATAATATCAATAAACTAGTTGATAAGAAATTTTAAAACATATTACAAAAAAAATACACATAATTAGTCTATCAAACTATTTGATGACGTAGCAAGTCAATGAATTATCAACATAATTGTTAAGTCATCAGTTGACTTTGTTTCTTAACAACAAGGACTCAAACAAAAAAAAATAAACTTTAAAGAATTAAAAAAAATAAAGGACTAAAATAAGAAATATTATATTTTATAGGACCACAAAGTTATTTATGTCATATATATTTATACATAATATGGTTACTATTAGTTTTGAAATAATGTTAATTTTAATTTTAATTGTTAATTACACTAGTTATTTTTGTGATGTATAATGTTATTGTTTTAATTATTTAGTTATTTTTAAATTTGACTTAATAGTGTTTTTAGTCATTCAGGTATTATAATAGTACAATTTTAGTATCTCAAATTTCAATTGTACCAATTGGGTCTCTCAAGTATTGTAAACGTGTCATTTTAGTTTTTCAAATTTTAATTATGCGATTTTAGTTCCTCAAGTATTATAATTATACGATTTTGTCTCCAAATATCATAATTGTGTGATTTTAATTTCTCAAACTTCATAATTATATAATTGAAACTAATTTTTAGGGAACTAAAATCACATAATTACAATATTTAAGAAACTAAAATCACACAATTGGATACTAGGAAATTTAATTGTCACAATTAAAATCTTATAAACTAAAATTACATGTTTATGATATTTGATAAATTTAATTGACATAATTAGAATTTGAGAGCCTAAAATTATATAATTATTATATATAAGAGACTAAAATATAATTAAGTCTATAAATTTTTATTTTATTTTTAATTATAATTAGATTCTTGATTTTTTTTAATTTGTAAAATAAGACTAAATTTTATAAGTGTTTATACATCCAAACCTTTCAAAATTTTGTAAGCACTTTTTGAAATGCATATTCAAATACAAATATATAAAAAAAATAAACACTTAAACTTGAATTTTGAAAAATCTATAAAAAAAAATCAATTAAAAAGCATAATTTGAACTAGGATTTGTAAATATCTTATTTTTTTGGTACATATGTAAATATCTTTTAATACATAATTGTGATTTAAAATATTAAATATTAATTAAAATGATTAAAAATATTAAAAATGATTTAATTAGATAATTAATAAAAAAATGATTTGGTTTGATATAATAACTCATAAGATATGAGTTGTAATAAAAAAAGTTTGGCAAAACTATATTGAAAAACTTTAAAAATAGGTGTAATAGATCTTATAGACCACCAATAATGCTAGTAAGAATGGTAATGAAGTAGAGTGAACACAGTAGTATGTCGTTATTCGTTCTATCTGATAAAAAAAATTTCTTATATTTACCTTCATATCCTTGTAAATATCTGTTAAATGGGTACACATCAATTTTATAAATATCTAAGGTAGTCATGGATGTTTGTGGCATTTATTAAAAAATAAAAAATAGGTTAAAAATATTTTAAAAAACATTTTAAGTGTGATTTTTAATTATTTTGATAGCTTTTTTAAGAAAAAAAAATTAAAGGCCAAAAAACTAAAAAAAAAAGTGATGAAAATCTTAATTAATAGTAAAGAAAAATAACTTATCAACAAAGGTAGTATAATTTTTTAAGTAATGGTATTTGAGTATAAGTATCTTCATATCCTCCATCCCGTTAAAAAATAAGTAGTTAAAATATTCGTTTAAATTATTCACAAATACCCATTTGATTATCTATTTTTTACTTGTTTTAGATTTTTTTTTGTTGATATTAATATTTTTGTTATCCATAATTACTGGTCCTTCTTTTAAAATAATAAGGAAAATTTACACTTACCTCTTCTGAGATGTTCCTGAATGACACACACCCCTTATAGTTTTTTAAAAACACTCATTTTTCTATATAAGATTAAAGAAGGGGTGTATGTGTCGTTTTATTAAATAAAACAAGGAGTGTGAGTGTCACTTTATTAAAAACATGAGAGGGTGGGTGTCTGTTTAAAATTAGAAGGGATATAAGTATCATTTACGATTTGTTAAGACTGGTTTAGGAAGAAAAAATTACAAAGGATTGAAAACAACTTTAAAAAGCTTTCCTTCTACTGTTTGGAAGCCTTCAAAATCCGACAAAAAAAGAAAGACGGCACTTATTATATGCTTAAAAAACTAAATTATCAGTATTTTTATATATTTTTATTTTTTATAAAAACAATTATGTCATTTTATATGTTTATATAATTTTTTTATTTCTACTTTTTATACAGTTTTCATTTTTTTATTTTCTTTCTTATTAAATAACCTATAAAATCATTATACTTTTCACTTTCATTTTTAAATTAAACATATCATTAAGAAGACCTTAAGGGAGGTGAAAGTCTTTTGGTCATTATAAGATGTTGGGCTGATCTGGGAATTTAAATTGGTCAAGATCTAAAAACCTCAATTATTTGGGTCCCATGGGTTTTTTGTTTTTCTTTCTTGAAATTTTGGATATGAAACATTCATAGTTTGTATGGATCAGTTTAGAATCATGGA
>JAMLFT010011314.1:0-11191 GCA_026544285.1 Pachyrhizus erosus
AAAATTTCTAAATCTATTCTCCTTATAATTTTCTACTTCATAATTAATTTATATTTCAATTTATTTATTTTATTTTAATCTATCTTATCTTACTACTCATTTTAATTGACTAGAGTTTCTAAATATATTTAAAATTTTCTATTCCAAAAATAATTTTACTAATAAGTTATTTTAATCTTTAACTAATTATAATCCCTTTTTTTTTCAATATGATTTATTAAATTTTAAATAATACTTCTTTCTTATCTAAAATTCTAAATTTCAAAAGAATTAAAATGTTTTCAAGGTAAATTAATATATAATTATTTTCTTAAATTTTAAATAGGATGTTACAACTCTACCTCCTAAAAGAAATTTCGTCCTCGAAATTTATATCTTAAAAGAGTTGGGAATATAATTCTTTCATCCTATCTTCCAACTCCCAAGTTACGTCTCTTGTATCTCTTGAATTCCATATGACTTTGACTAGACAAATATCTTTTCCTCTTAGTTTCTTGGTTCTTCGATCCCCCATCCTTATTGGTGTGACATCAAAAGTTAGATTTTCTCTTATTGGCACATGATCAGATTCAAGCACATGTGATGGATCAAAAATATATTTTTTGAGTTGAGATACATGAAAAACATTGTGTAAGTTGGCCAAATTCAAGGGTAAGGCAATTTGATATGCTACAAGACCAATCCTTTTTAGGATTTGATAGGGTCCTATGAATTTGGGTGTTAGCTTTCGAGACTTCATGGCTCTACCTACTCGAGTTGTAGGGGTTATTTTCAGGAAAACGTGCTCTTACCTGAAATTCTAAAGGCTTTCTTCTTTTGTCATAGTAGCTCTTTTGTCGATCTTGAGCAACTTTTAACTTGTCTCGAATGATCTTTACCTTCTTAATAGTCTGTTATAACACCTCTGGTCCCAAAAGCAACGAGTCTCCTATTCCAACCAACACAGAGGTGTTCTACATTTCCTTCCATATAACGCCTCATAGGGTGTCATATCTATACTGGCGTAAAAACTATTGTTGTAAATGAATTCTAATAAAGGTAGAAATTCATTCCAGCTTCCTTGTTGCTCCATCACACAAGCCCTTCATAAATATTCTAGCCATTGAATTGTCCTCTCTGTTTGTTCGTCTATTTGTGGCTGATAAGTAGAGTTGAGTCTCAACTTGGTTCCCAAGGCTTCGTGGAAGCTTCTCCAGAATCTTGAAGTAAAGCGGGGATCTCGATCTGATACTATACTTGAAGGGATTTCATGTAGTTTTATTATCTTCTTGAGGTATAGTTGGGTCGATTTTTCGAGCGAATATCAGATGTTTATGGGTAAAAAAATGTGCAAATTTTATCAAGCGATCAACAATTAACCATATTGCGTCATGTCCAATAGAAGTTTGTGATAGTCCAGTCACAAAATCCATATAAATGTTATCCCATTTCCATTTTGGAATATTGAGAGGTTGAAGATATCTAGAAGGTTTCTGATGTTCCACTTTAGCCTTTTGGCATGTCAGACATGCTATGACAAATCTTCTAACATCTTTCTTCAACCCTTGCCACCAAAAATTCTTCTTTAAGTCTTGATACATCTTAATTATGCCTGGATGAAAACTAAGATGTACAAAGACCTGAAGAAAAATTATGAATAAGTTACTTAGTTATGATACATCTTAGTTTTATTATTCTCATTATTAATAATATTATGAATAAGTTACTTAGTTATGATACATCTTAGTTTTATTATTCTCATTATTAATATTATTATGAATTAGTTACTTAGTTATGATACATCTTAGTTTTATTATTCTCATTATTAATATTATTATGAATAAGTTTCTTAGTTATGATAAATCTTAGTTTTATTATTCTCATTATTAATATTATTATGAATAAGTTGCTTAGTTATGATACATCTTAGTTTTATTATTCTCATTATTAATATTATTATGAATAAGTTACTCTTTCATATAATTAAATAAGTTATATATAAATGAAAATAAAAATTATGAAGTCAATTTTATTTAGATTAAAATTGACAAAAGATTAATAAAATCTTTACAAGAGTAAAATTTTTAATAAAGATTTCTTTTTATTTTAATTAAGAGTGACTAATGTTAAAAAATAAACTAAAAAAATTTCAATAGGGACACATCAAATTTACAAAATATATAACATATAATTTAATTTTAAATTATTAAATCAAATATATACTATAATTACTTCCATTTAAACTTATTTATCATTCTCTTTCTTTCTTTTTGTTTCTCTGCCTCTTCTTCCACCATACTCTATTTCCCTTCCTCTCTACTTGCTAATTCTCTTTGCTTCCAAACAATACAAGAGCTAAGAGATTTTGTTTTGGTTTTGTGCCTTAAGCTTCATTTCGATTTTGCATCAATCATCACTGGTTATGCAATTTAATTGATTCATTCGATCAATTATACATTACTTACCTTTGTATGAAGCCAAACTCAAGTCTAGATTGAAACTAAATGAATTCATGTTGACAGACAACAATGGCGGTTAGAAGATTTTTCAAATTTAGATTTCTACCAAGGATCAACGTTTTGGCCAATTTTAGAGTTTCATTATGAAATTACCATACTTACAAATGGATTACCAGTAAGAAATTCGAAAGGTAGAGGCTCCTCCTACTTTAATTTTTAAGTTCCAGCGAAGTTTTTGACCTTTACAGTGAGTCTTTGACATCGCTGTTATTTTTTGATTCTTCCCTTCTTTCGCAAAACTAATTTAACTAGAATGAAGTTGGGATAAAAAAAAGAAACTGTCTACAGAGAGAAACGAAGAAAAGGGGTTCGAATTCGTGGAGAATTTCTCAAATTTTTATTCTTTGTTTTGTGTCCCTACATTCATGCCTGTTTCCTATTTATACTGTTTCTACGCTTTGTTTTTGGCTTATTTTATTCGTTGGGGATGGGCAAAGGTGGTTGGAGCAGACTTAGGGTGCAAGCGTAGTTGTACCATAGCTTAGGTGGCCATGGAAACACATATAGGAATATTGTTTTCTTAATTTGCATATGATGGGCCTAACGATCTTTGTAATGCCCCTTTTAGTTTACTTTTGATGATTAAGAAGTTATATCCAGATAACTTTAGCGTAGGTAAAATTTTAAAAAATCTAACTCACAAGAGAAATTACAATTTGACATAGCATATCAATTCACATAACTTCATTTCAGGTATTCTTAATTTAATTATACAAGATAGATAAAGTCATAAGTAAACTTATTGTTACATCATTATAATGTTCTGGATAACCAAACAAAATATCTCCTGAAACATTCTCCAATACTAATTTGATCTAGTTAGATCCTTCAAAAGGATCTTCTTCTGTAGAGTCTTCTCTCTTGTCTAGATTATTGGCTTGAACTAATCCCATTGAGGACTGTCGGGGTTGAGGGGTTCGAGGTTGTCTTTGCGTGGCTGGAACACCAGTGAATCTAGGTGGCGGGGTTTAAGATAAGACCACTAGTAAGTTGAAATGATGAAATTGCCATGAGACTATGATATTTGCAGGTTTAAAAGCAAATCAAACGTATCCCACAAATGTATCATCTCCTTGGGCTCTATCATAGGTCCATCTTCCTTCTAAAGGTATTATGGTCAAGTGGAATAGTAGTTGGAATTCATCTATCATCTGTGTCTGAAAAGGTAAGGGGTGTAGAAGTGAGTCATCTATTCTCGAGTAACACATACATACAATAGAGGGTGGTCTATCTAACGTAAGCTCTCATCTCACCTAACATGCCTAATTAGGAATTCTACTCATTTTAGGACCCTTCACAGCTTACAATACTACTAACTCCTAGAGGACTTACATGAGCGTATCATTAATAATCCAATTTGCAATCTTTGGTTGACGATCGGAAGTACATATCCTGCCTGGTACTCAATCTAGGATACTCTCAACCAGATCTCGATAATGCTCCACTTTGTTGGGGACACTAAGCTGGTTCTGTGACACCCTCTTTTCTTCGAGTGATTCACAACTTGGCACCTTATCTACTCCTAAGGTCTCACTAAAGCCTACATACATTTCTCAAGTACCTTTTGTGGTCAACCATTGTGTTCCCCATTATTAGTTCTCATTTGTTAGGGTTTTCATTTCAATCTACCTTTTTTATTTCATCTACCATCTCCACTCTTAATTTTATGTACAAGTTCAGTTATCTATGGATAACATCCATCTTTATATCACAATCATTCTATAATTTGTCATCATTGTTTGAGCATTTCGCAATTCATCATCTATCCTAGGGTTATTTTAGAGTTTACTGTTTCAAATGGACAGTCATCAAGAATACTTACCTTCCACTAACAGTGAAGGTATGAAATCATATTTACATCACCAATCCAATATATTTTAAAAAAAACATAACTAATGATCACAACAATCAATAATATACCTTATATTCAAATAGCAAGACAGGGGCAAAATGGTCATTTCACATTTTTATTCTCACAATTTCTTTCTATCTTTATACTTATGTGGAAGAAGTAAGTATAGGAGGCTTTAAATCTCTATTAGTCTTTAATTTGGAAAATTTTACTAAAAAAGGGGTATTTTCAAAACATTTTCTTTAGAAAGGTATTTTGGTCATTTTGTAAAAATTTGTCCATTTAGGGATTTCTCCTTCACATTTTGCATCATAATTTATTATATAGGTTCCTAATATTTTAAACTATTTTTCCTGAATTTTAGGAGATCCAAACAGTGGTAAAAATTTATTTTATAACATAGGGATATTTTTGTCATTTTATAAAATTTTGTCCCTTTAAGAATTTTTCCTTTACATTTTCAATTCATAAATTTTTATAAAGGTTTCTAATAATTCTAGAAAGGGTTTATTCTAGTTTTCTTGAATTTGGAATGACCAAACAATGGTAAAATGTTCTTTTCATAACTTAGGGGCATTTTGGTCATTTTGGGAAAAAAATTATTTCTAAAGATCTTTTAATTTCTAAGATGGTAAAAATATTATAGGCTTACACCTACACAGATTTTGACAAAGTTTCCTCAACCTTATTGACCAAAAGGATCTTCGAATTCAATTTTTCTCACTTAAGGGTATTTTGGTAATTTTAGAAAAATTCAAATTAATTTTTATTTAAACTTTTGGAAAGTTTGCTAGAATATACTTTCACATAAATAGATTTATCTTCTATTTTTGTTTCAAAACATAGATGGATAAAATTATAGAGAAATTTCAAAAATTCAGACTAGGGGTATTTTGATAATTTTTCACTGAAGGGCAAAATGGTCATTTTCCCTTCTTCTTCTTCAAGCTGAGTAACAAATCCTGGTTTTTATCTTGAAAATTTTTGAATTTTTACCATTCTTTTCTTCCTGCTTGAGGGTATGGATTTATATAGTTTTCCTAGCTTATTCTACATGAATTTCTCAATTCTCTACTCTGTATTCATCTAACAATCACTCTAACTATACTTTATATTGAGAACGAATCAAGCTTTCGTATTCTTACTCAATTCCTGATTCTTTCCTCTTGTTTTGATGAATTAATCACACCAAAAGGTTCGAATAATTGATCTCAAATATCACCTTACCATAATTTTCAAATTCTCATAAATCAAATTGTTTAACTCAAAATCGTTTTTAGACAATTACTGACTTTTAGAGCATTAAACTTTCCATAAATCAATTAGAATATTTTAGAATGATTCTATGAACCAAATTAGAAGAAAAGATATCTCCTCCTACCTTGATTGGAGTTTTTCAGCAAGTTTGTAACTTGCTCCGACAAAGCTCCAACGTCTCTACGAAAACACGATTCCTTGGTCAATCCTTCAAATTTCTTTGACAAAATTGATGCACGAACGTTTCCTAAGCTTTCTGGATGAGAATGATGCAATGAAGACGAGGATTTAGAGAGAATTTTGATGAAGGAATCGCGGTACCTCCTTTCTTGATTTCGAATTCGACTTCGTATTCATGGACCTTTGTAGCTCCTTTACTTCACGTTTAAGGATACATAGGTTATGCGCGAGTTGTCTAGTGCAGGAGTAGGGTGGCAGCAACGCTCGAGGTTGAAGCTGAGTGAGCAACTTCAATCCCAAATTTCTGCAATATCATGATAATATATATATATTTCTAGAACATATCCCTTGTCTATCTTTGATTTACAATTATCTAGTAATCTAATTCTTAAAAAGGAAATTATTAACTAAGGTATATTTTAGGAAAGAAAGAAGGGAAATAGAATTTTTAACGTATTAGAAATTTAAGAGAATAAATATATATATAAATTTACAAAATTTAATCCTAAGAGAATCAAGAAAAGAAAAAAAAATAGAAAGATTCTGAATAAGAATCATGAAAGAATTTTTAGAAGTTAAAAATAAATTTTTAGAATTAAATAAGTAAATAATTATTTTAAGACAAAATAAATTCTTTTTCATCAAAATAAATAGATTTTGAGAAAAAGAAAATTTATTTCAGTAAAAGAAAATATAAATAAGATTATAAGATTTTTTAAAGAATTTAAAAATGTAAAATAAAATTTATAGAAATTAAAAAAAAGAAAATAGAAAATAAAATAAAGAAAATAAAAAGAAAAGAAAAGAAAATGAAGAAAAGAGACAAAAAAAGGAAGGAAGGCGCTGTTGGGATTCGAACCCACGACCCTAAAGGAAGGACAGAGAAGCACAACGCTTTGCCATTTGATCGCTAGTCTCATCGTTGTTATCTTTACGAATTAAAATTTAGTTCTTTCGTAAAAACGCTTAAATCGCCATGGAAGTACCTTCGTTATCCCTGACCTTGAGCCAATTTTTTCCGACTTTTAAATTCTCTACCCTCTAAGCACCCCATGCCTTCCCAAGACCTCCCTACCACCGCCCTATGCCTATCCATACTTCGCCGCGAAGAAATCAAGCCATAGAGGTCTATAAATAGGGAATAAAAGTTCAAAAATTAGAAAATTACAAAGAACTTCAATCTTCGAATTCTCCCTCATTTCTTCACCAAATTGCCTCAAACTTGTCCCAATAGATTTGATATCACCTCGCAAACCTTTCTGTTGAAGAAACTTGAAGAAATACCCAAGGAATCGCAATTTCACAGAGATTACAGAGCTTCACCATTAACGAATTGGGAAAGCTTCAATTGAGGTAGGAGGAGTTGTTAATTATTTAAATTCTTGTTGTATTTACGTTTAGAATTATATGACGAAGCTGTAGGTGCCTCTAATTTCCCAAACATAGCTTAGAAGAAGAAACCCTCAATTTTGAACCCCTCTAGTTCCAAACTGAACCAAGGAAGAAGAAGACAAATGGAGGTGTGAATAGCAATTTTAGGAAGAAGAGGGGATGCAGATAGCAAAAAACAAAAATAAAAAAAAATTAACAAAAACAATTATGTTTCTTATTCCATTTATGTATTTGTTCATTTAAGAATATTTGTAAACCTGTTAAAATTATAAAACAAATCTTTCTTATAAAATTTGACAAAAAAACTAAATTATTTTATTCTAAAAATACCCCTCTAAGAGAAAATTTAGTTTTGATCTATTTTGAATCAAAATCATAAAAGGAAATATTAAAATCTATTTTAGAAACATACCTAGAACTCTAATGTAACTTTGAAAATTTTAAAATCCTTAAAAATAAAAGTATACTTTTAATTTGACTGTTTTGCCCCTATAATCTAAATATAAGTATTTGTATCCCTTTTTAAGCCAATTTAAATTTTAGAAAATAGCCTAAGTACCCTGTTGCCATAAATAGTAACTAAATTGAAAATTCATAGGTAAAATCTAAAGATAATTAAAAAGGTAAAATTTCATAAAATGACCAAAATATCCTTAGGATCTAAAAATAAGTATTTGATCATTTCTAGGTCTTTCTAATCTTAGAAAACATGATCTCATTTATTCTTATTAGTGTTATAAACTTTCCAAGAAATTTGGGTTAAAACATTTTAAAAGGGCAAATAAATTCCAAATGACCAAAATGTCCTTACTTTACAAAAATTTAATTTTTAATTTTAAATTGGCTGCTTGAATTCAGAAAACTACTTGGAAGGTACTAGAAACCTTGATACCATAAAATTTTAATAGAAACGTGAAGAGAAAGTCTTAGAAAACCATAATTTGTTAAAAGACTAAAATACCTGTCCTATTACTTGAATATAAAAGGTGTGGATAATTAAGTGAATCACTAATTATGCATTAGAATGTATTATATTAATGATATCAATATGGTTGAATGATTTTACTATCTGTGGAAATGAGATATACTTGTTAACTGTCCATCCGAGACAGTATTTCCTAAATAACCCTAGGATAATTGATGAACTAAGATCTGCTTAGACAATGAAAGTACAATCTATAATGATTGTGATGAACAATGAATAATATCTATTAAAACCCTGACATGCCAATTGTACCACTGTGAAAAGAAAGAGTAGAGGTGATGAGGGAAATAAGGAAGAAAGATAAAACAACAACTGTCAACTGAGAATTTAAAATAAAGGATGCAATGGTTGACCATAGAAGATACCTAAGGAATGTACGCAGGCTCTGGTGAGAGCTTGGGGGTAGATAAGGTGCCAAGCTGTGAATCGCTCAAAGAAAAGAGGGTGTCACAAAACCGGCTTAGCGTCCTCGACAAAGCGAAGCATTGCCAAGATTTGGTTGAGAGTACCCTATATCAAGTACCAGATAGGGTATGTACTCCCAATTGTCAACCAAAAGTTGCAAATTGGATATTAATGATACGAGCATGTAACTCCTCCCAGAGTTAGTAGTGTAGGAGGCAGCGAAGGGCCCTAGAACAATTAAAGGAGTTATTTAGGCACAGACGATGAGATAAGAGTTACGTTAGATAAACACTACCTTTTATCCTATGCTTGTCCCTGAATTGGTGGCTCACTTCTACAATCCCCCTCTCTTATAGATCAAACATGGCAAACGAGTTTCAACAACTCTTTCACCTGACCATTCTATCCTTAAAAGGAATATAGACCTATGACAGGGTCCAGGATGATGATACCTTTATCGGGTACATCTGCTTCACATTCCGACCCACTAACATAGTAGTACCATGGTAGTTCCATCATGTAGACTTGCCAGTTGTTCTTTCTCAAACTCCACCACCCAAATTCCTAAATTTACCAGCTAACTAGAGGAGACCACCAACCCCTCAACCTCCACAGTCCTCAATGGGGCCAGTTCAAGTTGGCAATGTGAATCACAAAGAGGAATCAACAGATGAATAAGATCCATCTGAAGTGTCCGATTAGATTAGAACAAGTTAGAAAAAAGACTTTTGTTTTTAGTATTTGTATCACAACATTTAAAAAGTGTATGACTTTTATACTTTATGTATATTATGAAATGAGAATTTGGAATCAAAGTATTATAATAAAATGTTATCGTCAAATTTTAATTCCCCAAATTAGTTGAATTGTAAATCTGCGTAATAACTCTAAATATATTTATTTTTAAAATATAAGTAATAAAAATGGACGTTACATCTGGTGCAAGAGTAGGGTGGCAGCAACACAAGACAGGTGCTTGACGTTGAAGCTGAGTAAGTAGCTTCAACGACAACAACATGTTTTTAACTTTAGCTTAAGTAGATTTTAATTCGTAAAAATAACAACAATGGGCTTAGCAGTCAAATGGCAACCCCTGCATCCAATATCCATTTTCAACCTTCACGTGTCACTCTTCGAATATGTCCTATCCCGTTTTGTGTTTTCGCTTTTTATATTTTGTATTCGAGTCAAATCCTTTGCTTCTTATTAAAAATAAGTCACTATTTTGTTACCCAAGTTGGGTAGCTTTGCTAGTTGTCCGCTTCTCTTCTTCTCTTCTTCTTACAAGGTCACAGGTTCGAACCTGCCTGACCTTTTCTTCTTTCTTTCTTTCTCATTTTCTTTTTATTTTAATTTGCTATAATTCTATTTTTTATTTCTAAATTCTTCCAAAAAACCTAAAAACTTAATTATATTTTCCTTACATTGTTTTAAATTTTATCTTTCCAATATTTATTTTATTTTATAAGAATTTATTTATTTTATCTAAAATATTTATTTAATAATATTTAATTCCTAAAATTTATTTTTAACTCCTGAGTATTTATATTTGATTTTCTTATTTTTATTATTTCCTTCTTATATTTTTTATTTTATTCAAAACATAAGAATATATTTTTTATTTGAAATTAATTTACATATTTACCTTAAATTGTTTTTTTATTAATTTTATCTAGCTAAAATTTCTATTTTTCTTTCTTTCTCTTTCTCTTTTGATGTAAACACTCTTCACTAGATGATATCTCTTTCATAAAAATAAATTTCTAAATCCTATTTTTAACTAAATTAAATTATGAAGAGAAAAATAGATAAATCTCAAAATTTAAATTTATAATTATATAAAAAGTAGGATGTTACAGTCTTAATCGGACTCACCCTCTCCTCATTCACTCTTCCTTCCTCCTGAGTGCGAGTTCAAATCCGCCCCCACACCCTTTTTCTTCCTTCCGCTTTTATTTCTCGTAATTATTTCAATGTATGACTCATATATAACTTGCGCGTTTATATTTCACCCAAGACAGGTAGCCCAAGTGGTAGCATCCTTTGCAACCCAACTTGGGTACTTAGGTTTGAGTCTCAAATGCTATATTCCAAATTTCCATTCTTTTCCAGCTTTTCTTTTATTTTCTTATTGTATTTAATAAAATTAATTTTGTTTGTTTTTTAATTTTTCTAAAAATCCTATAAATTCATTTATATTTTTCTCTTTCTATTCCTATATTTTCACTCACTAGAATATTATATATTTTTATAAATCTACATGTTTTTATTTTTATTTATTTTAATATATTTATATATACATTTATAAAATCTTATTTTATATTCCAAAACTTCATAATATCAAATTAAATTTTTCCCTTTTTTCTTCTATTCATTTTTCTACTTTAATATATATTTTTCTAACTTATATTTATTTCAATATCTATTTTATCCCAAAAAAATTCTAAACTTTTAAAATTTTTTGTTACATGTATTGATTTATTTTGTCTTTTATTAATTTACTTAAAATTATTTTATCTAAAATTTTCCTGAAATTATGCTATTGTTTATCTCAATTTTCATTATAAATTTTCTTTATTATAATAATTATAATAATCTTTTCAAAATAATTTTAAATTTTAA